>JAJSOF020000025.1:24955930-25233430 GCA_025594305.2 Periplaneta americana | reverse complement strand
CTCGCAAATATAACAGCGCCCAAAGGCAAACAAATGCAAAACGAAAATGTAGGACACGTTCATTTCGATGTAGAACGGAGTGAGCGCAGCCGTTTTTAGACGTTGATTATTATCTTTGCAGCGGTATGGATGCTTTCCTTTAGTAATTCTGTAGAAACAGTGTACCATCATAGACATTACTCTGGTTAAATGAGGTGTCAGCTAGCCATGTTTAAGTAATCGGTAATTGTGAATGGTGCACAGAAATTACATTTTAACCACTGTTACTGTTTAACCGTCGTTTCGTAATCTATGATTACTGCGTTTTTAACCGATGTTGATACACTTCGCCAATAGCTTTATGAACTTTCGGCTTTCACTGAACGTCTAAAATCCACCACTGATGCACAGAGCCTTACTGCATTATAAGGCGGAGTAAGCAGAAAGGACAATAGCGGGAATTTCGCCGTCCCTTTCAATTCCCTTCTTATGCCCAGGGCTGCACTAGACAAATGACTCTGATTGGTTGAAATTCAAGGATTCGTACACTCGATTGATGGGTTGGTAGCTACATGAGCGAAATACATACTAGGTTCAAAAAGTTCCCGGAATTTGCTAGCATCATAGAAACAACGTACCTTAAACACTATTCTACAGCATTTCCTTCAAAATAGTTGCCTTCCGCAACAACACACTTTTGCCAACGCGTGTAGAGTTCCTGGAAGCAGGCCTGGAAGCCATTTTGTGAAACCCGTCTTAGTGCTCTCGTCGCGTTTGCGATAACCTCTTCAGCATTGAATCTCCGTCCTTTCAGATGACATTTCAGACGGGGAAACAGAAAGTAATCAGGTGGTGAGAGATCAGGAGAGTATGGTGGGTGATCCAAAGCAGTTATGTTGTGCCTGGCAAGAAAATTCTTTACAATAATTGCGCGATGAGCAGGTGCATTGTCATGCATAAGGAACCAGTTGTTTTCTACCCACTTTTCTGGACGTTTCCTTCTCACTGCGTCCCAGAGGCGACGGAGGGTTTCTACGTACAATTCTTTCGTTACAGTACGACCTTCTGGAATGAACTCATGGTGCATGAGACCCTGAGAGTCGAAGAAAACTTCCAACATAACTTTGCTTTAAGTGAGCTTAAATGCGACAGGCTCATGTTAGTAGATTTACTGGCATGAAAAAGAACTCCTGCGGGACAAAATTCCGGCACATCCGGCGATGCTGATATAACCTCTGCAGTTGCGAGCGTCGTTAAATAAAACATAACATTTAAAATAACTTTGCCTTTGGAAGTGTGCCTAAGAAATTTTTGCTTCCGAGGAGATGTTTTCGATTTCCACTCAGATGACTGTCGTTTAGGGACTGGGTCGTACAAGTAGCACCAGTTTCATTTTGTTTAAGAAATCACCATCTTCATCAGCCATACTGATCATGTCCCCAGCAAAACACAGAACTTGATGTTTGTACTTTGCTCTGTGGACATAATTACAAAATGCGACGAACAAACGAAACACTATGATAAACAATTGCCTACAACTCAAAACCAATAATTGCCATTATCAACAAACTTTAAGGAAATGACATCATGAATGTTACCAACAAAACAAATGTATAATATCCCTTGTTATATATTAATACGAAAAATGGTAGTAAAATTCCGGGAACTTTTTGAACTTTAGTAGTTGGTAGTGTACCTGGAGACACAGAAAAGTTGAATGTTGTCTCACGCTGTTACGCAATGTTACTCGTGAATGTCGTGTGTGCATATGACTAGCTGCAGGATATAGTGCAAACCATGACATCTGCACTCAATTGCACTTGTTTGCACTCTAGTTGCTAACGTATATTTAATGATTTAATGATAGGTTTACAAATTGCTGCAATTAGACACATACGTATGTATTAATACCAGGTATGCATGTCGGGTTCACTGCGTGGAAATGACAGTGTCTCACTCCCGAATTGGTTCAAAGAGCCGAATTACTTTCGCCTTTTAGCAGCGTTTCCCATGATCCGGCCTAAATGGTTCACACGGCGAGCCAGATCGCGAAAAGTTTCGTATAATCAAGAATTAATTTTCAGTTAATTTTTTCGAGTTGCAGTCTATTAATATATATCAGGCCTGGGCGCTATTAACTCGATTGAATCACTGCAGACTACTCCTTAAATCTCGACTCTACCTTCCCAAGTCGAGACAGTTATGTTTTGGTGCGGTACTAGCGGACAGGAAGATCAGTGACGGATTATATCAGACTTTTAAGAATTTCCGGTTCTCGCTGGTCGCTTAAAATCCGTCACTTATGCACAGAGCCTTACTCTGCGTTTGGTTATAAGACGGTGTAAGTAAGCCGTGGCGAAACTGTGACTCGCGAGCACATTGTGGCTCGCAACGATAGCTGTGCATTTCCCTTCCTTCCTACCTTCCCCAACCCCCACCCTCTCACTCACTGGAGTCAAACTCCGTTCTATTTGTATTTGTCTCTTACCTGCGAGTGGCGTATCGTCGCAATGTCTCTCTCGAAACCATGTACCTCTACAAAAACGAAAGTTTCAAGTAGGATGGGAGGATGCATTTTTTTGCTGCCAATATGATCAGAATATTAATTATATGATTTGTTCACAAGTATTACGAAGAAAACGGTTGTATAACATAAAACGGCATTATACCACATGTCACTCATGAAACATTAAAAGGTTAAGTGTTATTATTATTATTTCGATCCTTTTTCAGCAGATGTACGAATAATGCATTTATATAGTCAATTTAAACTCACAGATTTACAATGTGTTGTTAAATGAAAGCTAGTTGTAAGGGCTTAACAAATGTTGAATTTTTTGCCAAAAAATAAATATCCGTAGCTTCGTGCTTTCGCTTGCTCTGTTGAAGCCATGTTCGCTACAACTTACGTTGGTGAAAAATTATTTTCAACAACGAAAATAGTAAAAACGAAATTTAGATCACGACTGACAGACTAATACCTTCTTGATCAACTACGACTGGCAGTAAGTGACATAATTTCTGATTTTGAAACTCTGTCGCAGAGACATTCTGAAGACAATTAATTTTAGGTTGTGGTAATGTGTCCCATGTTTTCTTGTTCATTTCTTTCTTCGTTACACGTACCTACTAAACATTAGTTTGTAACCTTGTACTGTATAAAATTATATTTAAGTGTTTGACGTAAGGAAAATGAAAATCCGTTAAAAGTCAGACTGTTGCTTCACTTCCCCTTCGGGTGTCCGCCTCCCTTCATAGGTGCTATGCACGTTGCAGGTTACACAGTGGCTCGGCGCACGATCACATTTTCGCCACGGCTGGTGTAAGTGAAAAGGACGTTGGGGGTTTCTGCGTCCCTTTCACTTCTCCTGTTATGCTATATACAGTGTGTAAACGATATAAACTGCCAAATTTATGTCGACAGTACATTGTAGGTCTACTGAAGAAAATGCCTACTGGAATTTAATTATTCCTTACAATGTTGTTTTTAATTTGTAAAATACCTTGTTTTAATACTCGTAGTACTAGCTGACATTTTGTATGTGGAACGCAAACTGCGGAGCTGCGATCTTATGTTATTACTTTGTGCGAGAAAGAAAGACATAGTCTATGACTAGAATACAGTCTGTACAAAACTAGAAAGGTATTGATGTCATAACTTGAATAAACGAATAGCTGGTGTAGTAAGTGGTGGGTTGTTCGTGCGTCAACTGTTTTTCCGATGTAATATCTTGTTATTGTTTTGTTTTATTGTGTTGGGTTGCGTCTCTATGCAATAACTGCTAGTTTCTTGCAATGAATCGCAATTCCATGAATGGATTGGCCGTCGTGGCACAACAGAATGGCCACCCAGATCATGCGACCTGACGCCATGTGATTTTTCTCTGTGGGGTATCCTGAAAAATTATGTTTTTGCTCAGAAACTGCAGGATCTGCATCAGTTGCGACAGATGATCGAACAGTTATTCGTGAAAATCGATGAAATTCGTTAATTATTTTCTGCCATCTGTAAATCAGTGTCTAAACGTTGTGAATTGTGTATCGAGAAACAGGGCCTCCATTTTGAACAAAATCTGTAAAGGAATGTGTAGTCAAATGTAAATTGAATGTAATTAAATATAATGAAATGTTTGGGGAAAGCGATTTTTAATCCATCCTTATACAGGGTGTTTAAAAAATCCAATATGTTAGGAGGTGCTAGTATGCATCAAATCAAGAAAAAAAAAGTCTAATAAATATGAGTCCTACAACACATACTTTCTGACATCTGAACACTTGTTCATAGGAGGAGCTCATTGTGACGTCCATTCATGGCAATGCATTCCTCCGCCCTTCGGCGTAAGGAATCACGCACCCTTTGAAATTGACCAAACGTCTAGGGATTTAGATTTGAGGAACGAGGAGGCCAAGGTGTGGAGCCTCCCCAATCGATTGAGCGGTTCTGAAATGTCAGCATCAGGTGTTGACGCTCATTGCGGAAAAAATGTGCTGGTGTGCAATCATGCATGAACCACATCTGTAGTCTTTGCTGACATGGCACATACTCCAGCAAGGTAGGCAATACGTTAATAAGAAAGTCCTGATAACGAGCACCAGTTAATCTCTGTGGTAGCACGTATGACCCTTAATCTAACGCCAAAAACGCCTGCCCATAAGTTGATTGAGAATCGGTGCTGATGCCTTGTTTCTTCAACTGCATGGGGATTTTCATGAGCCCACACATGCTGATTACGAAAATTCACAACATCATCTGTGCTAAACTCTGCTCATATCCGCAACCAAATTTTGCTTTTCAGTATTCCTTGCGACGTATCAGTATTCCATGCCAGGGGTGTCAACTACGATATGATTATCTGGTAGACTGCTGTATTGTACGGCAGAAAAATTCATTGCCAGAAATGGGCGTCACATTGAGCACTTCCATGAATAAGTGTTCATATCTCAGAAAGTATGTGTTGTAGGACCCATGTTTATTAGACATTTTTTCCTGTTTTGATGCATAGTAGCCTATCATCGCCTAAAATATTGGATACTTTTTTTTTACTACCCTGTATTGGTGTTAATAAAATTATTGTTGTGCATTGTACGAGTAGTATTGCAAGTTTTCTTTATTTAGGTTACCTTTTTTCACTAAGGCAATAATAAACAATACCTTTACACTATATTATTAAGCTTATACAAAATATTTTGAAATAAAGAGGACATATTCACAAATACAATAGGCCTATTGATTCCAACAAGCTACTTTCTGCAGCCATGAAATGGAACTCTTGTACTGGAAAAGAACACCACAAACAGATTTTCAACCTCTCTTCATGAATTCCCTGCATAGTACACTTCAGTGAAATTCTTCTATAGTATAATAATTCATTATTTGAACATTAATGCCTTCAAACGGAATTATAGTTGGCAATAATCAATAACAGTCCTTTTTACAAGGCCTACTAATTTACTACACGTGGCCAAATACGTAAGATACGAGTTTCAATTGTTTATACGTACATGCATTTCGTATGGCAATTTTAAATCCCTATGTATTATACAGGGACATCATTTTATTTTTACTTGCATTTTTATTGTACCTGCATTTCTGAATGTACTTCACTCTCACCCCTTCACTAATGTCCTTGCTCCCGTCAGACACACAAACTTACGGCCGCTGTTGCATTCAAAGTCTTCAAGCAGTGAAGTAAACACTGAAGTGTATAGTGTGTTTCAGAAATATGGTTGCGTTTTCTATAGAAGAAAGAACCTATATTAATAATATCGTACTAAAAAATTATATTCAAGAAACGATAAATTCAATTTCAGAGAATATGCTTCAAAATGTTTTTAATAATATACGTAAAGAATTGAAGCCTGCATTGTAATGAACGGCAACCATTTTCAGCAACTTGTTTAAAAATTCAGATTAGCTTATTTTGAATTGAGGTGGCTAGAAGCAAAGGAATGCTAGTGACATTTGTAATAACATGAGTTAAGTGCATCCAGTGTAAGCTAAAGTATCTAAAATTTTAGTGGCAACGGGATATTTTAATCGTATCACATATTAAAATTTAAATAAAAATTTCACCGATTTTACGAAAGCTTAAATATTTAAATCCCATTTTCTCAAAAGAAACTTAAGTGCACTTACAGCCCTTTACTTATGACCCCCTCAATTGAAGTGCACTCTCTATATTGTAGGTTAACATCAATAATTAATATGCTAAATAAAGTAGACATTACATAACGAACATAGCCACCTGAAAAGTTGAGTTTTTGAAGAAAAAAAAATGTTACTACTCTACTGTATTTTGATCCGTAAAAGTGGTGATCAAACTGAAAATCGTAATATCGTATTTCCCTACAACATAAATGGATATACTACTTTTCTCTCCTCCTATACCTAGTAAAATGATTTGTTTGCATATTGCACTAGCAACATCAAAGTCCTGTAATGGAAGGGGGCAACAGTGTTTCCGAGTATAGCCAGGTTAATGTTAAAAATGTTGGTAAAAATAAAGTGATGTCCTGTAGTTTGAATTCCGCATATATTGATGAGCTAGTTTCCGAAGTTGGCTCGTGCCATGAAAGGTAGCGCTGTAATGCATCTACCGTCTGACAAGAATTGACAACGGAGGGAAAGTGCTGGGCATCTGAGGCCAGTTTCATTTCTCAATATCCCCTCAGAGAATTCACGTATGCAGTAACAGTACTGACTACGCTAGTGGTCGCGCGTTGTGTGTGTTGTTCAATCTCTCCACGTGTTGCTATTGGATTCCCGTCTTCCGAGAACTTGGACTTCTCTCATCAATTTGACTTTGTTGATGTGGTGAGTAAATATCTTCGTCTTCTTTTTGCACCAAAGTTCAGACTTACACCACAGTCTAGTACAGTCACGAAGCTCAATACGTAGGAAATATGCATCCATAGATAGTTACTAACCACTAGGATCAATACTATCACCTCATTAGAGACAATGCGAAATAGTACCTGCACAGTCTATTGTTCCTAGTACCCTTAACAACTCAAGCTTGTATATACAGGGGCATCATTTTATTTTTACTTCATTTTTTATTGTACCTGAGTTTTTTAATGTACAGTACTTCACTCCCACCCCTTCTACTAACGAAGTTCAACCGTCCTCCACACAGATCCAAGACCGCATATACAGTCATAGTAGGCACAGTACGTTCCAAAAATATGTTCGCGTTTTCCAGTGACGAAAAAGCTTTCAATATTGAATCATTTTCGCACAGGTACTGTCGTCCATTTTCCTACGTCGTATCCCGGTTAAACAAATAAATAAATAATTAAATAAAGACAAAGAAAGAAATTAAGAAATAGATATATAAAATGAGTCTAAAAATTAATATCTTCCGAACTATGAGTGCTTGTTTATCTTCATCATAGGAGTTGCTCATTGTGCTTTCCATTAAAAACATTCAGTATTGCGAGAGATGGTAAAATTCATAAAGACAAGTGTGATAAACATGGGACCTAGAAATAAATGTTCTCCAAAACAAGAGTTTTGAAACTGGTATTGTAAGAACATACGTATATCTTTCTAATGTAAGTTCTTTGCTTGTTTCTTATTGGGTATACAGTTACCATATCGGAAATGCAGTAAACAAAAGAGTGTGCAGTCATTTGGTCTCTGCAGTCAACAGTATAGTCTACCCAGCGAATAGGGATTATAAAGAATGGACACTGAGCGAATTTTCCTGTGTTTTGTTTCTCCGTGCGCCAGCGGCTAGTTCCACTTTCTAGCGCTAGAGGTAGTGTAATCGAGCATACGCTAAGATAATAGAGTTGAGACACAGGATCCAAACATCGCCTACCTCATTGCATAATCCAGTAACGCTTTGCTTCAAATAAATTCAAGTTAACAGCTTTTCCTTATTTCTCAGTGACAAACTAGTCGTAATAATAATATTTTATATTTCAGATATCATAAATTATATTGTAAAATAATATAATACATTATAAAATTAAGTATCGAATTCGTTTAATGTTTGTATATAATATAATATAGGTATATGGTTTTACTTCTCGTAAGAGTTTTGTTTTTCTATTTTCAGCGCTATCAAATCATTACATATTTTAATTGTTGTTGGGGTCAACGTCTCAACTCTCATTATAAAGGAACTCTAGAGTCTAGATATTATAGTTAATGAAGGATTTTTTATTTTATGGATCCAATTTATTTTATTTGAGTACATAATGTACCTACATGTTTAATTATATGTGTTATATTTCCGCTGTGTCGACTGCTAGCTGGTTTGATGTCAGCGCCAACTCTAGGGAGAAAGCTGAATCTGACGCTCTAGCTGGCTTGAAGGTCACTGAAATCGGTCCGGCTACATCAAAGGTACCGACGCGAAGTGTCCATTCTTTATAATCCCTATTCGCTGGTCTACCTATCAATCCAATAAAAAAAAAAAAAAAACAAGCGAAGAGCGCACGTTAGAATCACACCCGAAGGCCAATGAAATTCAACTTTATGTAATAAATAGTACGTGTTCATTTTTCGCAAGTTCGTGAAATATGTAGCTGGTTTGATGTCAGCGCCAACTCTAGGGAGAAAGCTGAATCTGACGCTCTAGCTGGCTTCAAGGTCATTGAAATCTGTCCGGCTACATCAAAGGTACCGACGCGAAGTGTCCATTCTTTATAATCCCTATTCGCTGGTCTACCTATCCAATAAAAAAAAAAAAAAAAAAGCGAAGAGCGCACGTTAGAATCACACCCGAAGGCCAATGAAATTCAACTTTATGTAATAAATAGTACGTGTTCATTTTTCGCAAGTTCGTGAAATATGTAGCTGGTTTGATGTCAGCGCCAACTCTAGGGAGAAAGCTGAATCTGACGCTCTAGCTGGCTTCAAGGTCATTGAAATCGGTCCGGCTACATCAAAGGTACCGACGCGAAGTGTCCATTCTTTATAATCCCTATTCGCTGGTCTACCTATCCAATAAAAAAAAAAAAAAAAAAAAAACAAGCGAAGAGCGCACGTTAGAATCACACCCGAAGGCCAATGAAATTCAACTTTATGTAATAAATAGTACGTGTTCATTTTTCGCAAGTTCGTGAAATATGTAGCTGGTTTGATGTCAGCGCCAACTCTAGGGAAAGCTGAATCTGACGCTCTAGCTGGCTTCAAGGTCATTGAAATCGGTCCGGCTACATCAAAGGTACCGACGCGAAGTGTCCATTCTTTATAATCCCTATTCGCTGGTCTACCTATCCAATAAAAAAAAAAAAAAAAAAACAAGCGAAGAGCGCACGTTAGAATCACACCCGAAGGCCAATGAAATTCAACTTTATGTAATAAATAGTACGTGTTCATTTTTCGCAAGTTCGTGAAATATGTAGCTGGTTTGATGTCAGCGCCAACTCTAGGGAGAAAGCTGAATCTGACGCTCTAGCTGGCTTGAAGGTCATTGAAATCGGTCCGGCTACATCAAAGGTACCGACGCGAAGTGTCCATTCTTTATAATCCCTATTCGCTGGTCTACCTATCCAATAAAAAAACAAAAAAAAAAACAAGCGAAGAGCGCACGTTAGAATCACACCCGAAGGCCAATGAAATTCAACTTTATGTAATAAATAGTACGTGTTCATTTTTCGCAAGTTCGTGAAATATGTAGCTGGTTTGATGTCAGCGCCAACTCTAGGGAGAAAGCTGAATCTGACGCTCTAGCTGGCTTGAAGGTCATTGAAATCGGTCCGGCTACATCAAAGGTACCGACGCGAAGTGTCCATTCTTTATAATCCCTATTCGCTGGTCTACCTATCCAATAAAAAAAAAAAAACAAGCGAAGAGCGCACGTTAGAATCACACCCGAAGGCCAATGAAATTCAACTTTATGTAATAAATAGTACGTGTTCATTTTTCGCAAGTTCGTGAAATATGTAGCTGGTTTGATGTCAGCGCCAACTCTAGGGAGAAAGCTGAATCTGACGCTCTAGCTGGCTTCAAGGTCATTGAAATCTGTCCGGCTACATCAAAGGTACCGACGCGAAGTGTCCATTCTTTATAATCCCTATTCGCTGGTCTACCTATCCAATAAAAAAAAAAAAAAAAAAAAAAAAAACAAGCGAAGAGCGCACGTTAGAATCACACCCGAAGGCCAATGAAATTCAACTTTATGTAATAAATAGTACGTGTTCATTTTTCGCAAGTTCGTGAAATATGTAGCTGGTTTGATGTCAGCGCCAACTCTAGGGAGAAAGCTGAATCTGACGCTCTAGCTGGCTTGAAGGTCATTGAAATCGGTCCGGCTACATCAAAGGTACCGACGCGAAGTGTCCATTCTTTATAATCCCTATTCGCTGGTCTACCTATCCAATAAAAAAACAAAAAAAAAAAAATCAAGCGAAGAGCGCACGTTAGAATCACACCCGAAGGCCAATGAAATTCAACTTTATGTAATAAATAGTACGTGTTCATTTTTCGCAAGTTCGTGAAATATGTAGCTGGTTTGATGTCAGCGCCAACTCTAGGGAGAAAGCTGAATCTGACGCTCTAGCTGGCTTGAAGGTCATTGAAATCGGTCCGGCTACATCAAAGGTACCGACGCGAAGTGTCCATTCTTTATAATCCCTATTCGCTGGTCTACCTATCCAATAAAAAAAAAAAAAAAAAAAAAAAAAAAGCGAAGAGCGCACGTTAGAATCACACCCGAAGGCCAATGAAATTCAACTTTATGTAATAAATAGTACGTGTTCATTTTTCGCAAGTTCGTGAAATATGTAGCTGGTTTGATGTCAGCGCCAACTCTAGGGAGAAAGCTGAATCTGACGCTCTAGCTGGCTTCAAGGTCATTGAAATCGGTCCGGCTACATCAAAGGTACCGACGCGAAGTGTCCATTCTTTATAATCCCTATTCGCTGGTCTACCTATCCAATAAAAAAACAAAAAAAAAAAACAAGCGAAGAGCGCACGTTAGAATCACACCCGAAGGCCAATGAAATTCAACTTTATGTAATAAATAGTACGTGTTCATTTTTCGCAAGTTCGTGAAATATGTAGCTGGTTTGATGTCAGCGCCAACTCTAGGGAGAAAGCTGAATCTGACGCTCTAGCTGGCTTGAAGGTCATTGAAATCGGTCCGGCTACATCAAAGGTACCGACGCGAAGTGTCCATTCTTTATAATCCCTATTCGCTGGTCTACCTATCCAATAAAAAAAAAAAAAAAAAAAACAAGCGAAGAGCGCACGTTAGAATCACACCCGAAGGCCAATGAAATTCAACTTTATGTAATAAATAGTACGTGTTCATTTTTCGCAAGTTCGTGAAATATGTAGCTGGTTTGATGTCAGCGCCAACTCTAGGGAGAAAGCTGAATCTGACGCTCTAGCTGGCTTGAAGGTCATTGAAATCGGTCCGGCTACATCAAAGGTACCGACGCGAAGTGTCCATTCTTTATAATCCCTATTCGCTGGTCTACCTATCCAATAAAAAAACAAAAAAAAAAAAAAAACAAGCGAAGAGCGCACGTTAGAATCACACCCGAAGGCCAATGAAATTCAACTTTATGTAATAAATAGTACGTGTTCATTTTTCGCAAGTTCGTGAAATATGTAGCTGGTTTGATGTCAGCGCCAACTCTAGGGAGAAAGCTGAATCTGACGCTCTAGCTGGCTTGAAGGTCATTGAAATCGGTCCGGCTACATCAAAGGTACCGACGCGAAGTGTCCATTCTTTATAATCCCTATTCGCTGGTCTACCTATCCAATAAAAAAACAAAAAAAAAAACAAGCGAAGAGCGCACGTTAGAATCACACCCGAAGGCCAATGAAATTCAACTTTATGTAATAAATAGTACGTGTTCATTTTTCGCAAGTTCGTGAAATATGTAGCTGGTTTGATGTCAGCGCCAACTGTAGGGAGAAAGCTGAATCTGACGCTCTAGCTGGCTTGAAGGTCATTGAAATCGGTCCGGCTACATCAAAGGTACCGACGCGAAGTGTCCATTCTTTATAATCCCTATTCGCTGGTCTACCTATCCAATAAAAAAAAAAAAAAAAAGCGAAGAGCGCACGTTAGAATCACACCCGAAGGCCAATGAAATTCAACTTTATGTAATAAATAGTACGTGTTCATTTTTCGCAAGTTCGTGAAATATGTAGCTGGTTTGATGTCAGCGCCAACTCTAGGGAGAAAGCTGAATCTGACGCTCTAGCTGGCTTGAAGGTCATTGAAATCGGTCCGGCTACATCAAAGGTACCGACGCGAAGTGTCCATTCTTTATAATCCCTATTCGCTGGTCTACCTATCCAATAAAAAAACAAAAAAAAAGCGAAGAGCGCACGTTAGAATCACACCCGAAGGCCAATGAAATTCAACTTTATGTAATAAATAGTACGTGTTCATTTTTCGCAAGTTCGTGAAATATGTAGCTGGTTTGATGTCAGCGCCAACTCTAGGGAGAAAGCTGAATCTGACGCTCTAGCTGGCTTGAAGGTCATTGAAATCGGTCCGGCTACATCAAAGGTACCGACGCGAAGTGTCCATTCTTTATAATCCCTATTCGCTGGTCTACCTATCCAATAAAAAAAAAAAAAAAAAACAAGCGAAGAGCGCACGTTAGAATCACACCCGAAGGCCAATGAAATTCAACTTTATGTAATAAATAGTACGTGTTCATTTTTCGCAAGTTCGTGAAATATGTAGCTGGTTTGATGTCAGCGCCAACTCTAGGGAGAAAGCTGAATCTGACGCTCTAGCTGGCTTGAAGGTCATTGAAATCGGTCCGGCTACATCAAAGGTACCGACGCGAAGTGTCCATTCTTTATAATCCCTATTCGCTGGTCTACCTATCCAATAAAAAAACAAAAAAAAAGCGAAGAGCGCACGTTAGAATCACACCCGAAGGCCAATGAAATTCAACTTTATGTAATAAATAGTACGTGTTCATTTTTCGCAAGTTCGTGAAATATGTAGCTGGTTTGATGTCAGCGCCAACTCTAGGGAGAAAGCTGAATCTGACGCTCTAGCTGGCTTGAAGGTCATTGAAATCGGTCCGGCTACATCAAAGGTACCGACGCGAAGTGTCCATTCTTTATAATCCCTATTCGCTGGTCTACCTATCCAATAAAAAAAAAAAAAAAAAAAAAACAAGAAAGAGCGCACGTTAGAATCACACCCGAAGGCCAATGAAATTCAACTTTATGTAATAAATAGTACGTGTTCATTTTTCGCAAGTTCGTGAAATATGTAGCTGGTTTGATGTCAGCGCCAACTCTAGGGAGAAAGCTGAATCTGACGCTCTAGCTGGCTTGAAGGTCATTGAAATCGGTCCGGCTACATCAAAGGTACCGACGCGAAGTGTCCATTCTTTATAATCCCTATTCGCTGGTCTACCTATCCAATAAAAAAAAAAACAAAAAAAAAAAGCGAAGAGCGCACGTTAGAATCACACCCGAAGGCCAATGAAATTCAACTTTATGTAATAAATAGTACGTGTTCATTTTTCGCAAGTTCGTGAAATATGTAGCTGGTTTGATGTCAGCGCCAACTCTAGGGAGAAAGCTGAATCTGACGCTCTAGCTGGCTTGAAGGTCATTGAAATCGGTCCGGCTACATCAAAGGTACCGACGCGAAGTGTCCATTCTTTATAATCCCTATTCGCTGGTCTACCTATCCAATAAAAAAAAAAAAAAAAAAAAACAAGCGAAGAGCGCACGTTAGAATCACACCCGAAGGCCAATGAAATTCAACTTTATGTAATAAATAGTACGTGTTCATTTTTCGCAAGTTCGTGAAATATGTAGCTGGTTTGATGTCAGCGCCAACTCTAGGGAGAAAGCTGAATCTGACGCTCTAGCTGGCTTGAAGGTCATTGAAATCGGTCCGGCTACATCAAAGGTACCGACGCGAAGTGTCCATTCTTTATAATATCTATTCGCTGGTCTACCTATCCAATAAAAAAAAAAAAAAAAAAAAAAAAAGCGAAGAGCGCACGTTAGAATCACACCCGAAGGCCAATGAAATTCAACTTTATGTAATAAATAGTACGTGTTCATTTTTCGCAAGTTCGTGAAATATGTAGCTGGTTTCATGTCAGCGCCAACTGTAGGGAGAAAGCTGAATCTGACGCTGTAGCTGGCTTGAAGGTCATTGAAATCGGTCCGGCTACATCAAAGGTACCGACGCGAAGTGTCCATTCTTTATAATCCCTATTCGCTGGTCTACCTATCCAATAAAAAAAAAAAAAAAAAAAACAAGCGAAGAGCGCACGTTAGAATCACACCCGAAGGCCAATGAAATTCAACTTTATGTAATAAATAGTACGTGTTCATTTTTCGCAAGTTCGTGAAATATGTAGCTGGTTTGATGTCAGCGCCAACTCTAGGGAGAAAGCTGAATCTGACGCTCTAGCTGGCTTGAAGGTCATTGAAATCGGTCCGGCTACATCAAAGGTACCGACGCGAAGTGTCCATTCTTTATAATCCCTATTCGCTGGTCTACCTATCCAATAAAAAAAAAAAAAAAAAAAAAAAGAGAAGAGCGCACGTTAGAATCACACCCGAAGGCCAATGAAATTCAACTTTATGTAATAAATAGTACGTGTTCATTTTTCGCAAGTTCGTGAAATATGTAGCTGGTTTGATGTCAGCGCCAACTCTAGCTGAATCTGACGCTCTAGCTGGCTTGAAGGTCATTGAAAACTGAATCTGACGCTCTAGCTGGCTTGAAGGTCATTGAAATCGGTCCGGCTACATCAAAGGTACCGACGCGAAGTGTCCATTCTTTATAATCCCTATTCGCTGGTCTACCTATCCAATAATAAAAAAAAAAAAACAAAAAAAAAAAAGCGAAGAGCGCACGTTAGAATCACACCCGAAGGCCAATGAAATTCAACTTTATGTAATAAATAGTACGTGTTCATTTTTCGCAAGTTGGTGAAATATGTAATTTCCCTGCAACAGCTGTCTAAATCGCTGTCTGTAATCGTTAATATTACCAATTTTTTCTTACAAAATTGCGGGCGCATGTATTATACCAGGTCTTTACAAAATGGTCGTTGCAAATAAAGAATTTGTTTGCATATTTATGTGAAAGCAGAATGCAGTGTCAGCCTTTCATGGAGATGTACGCCAGGATAGAGCTAGCAAAACAAGTGGGTAATCGGGACGCGTTGTTCGGGAATAAATCAATTAGATCGATTAACAGGAAAGGCTATCATTTACTCTATTATGCATCGCAGTAGAGGCGCCGCGTGTTTACGTCCGCTGCTCTCGTTTATTATTTGTCGATTCCACGTTCGGGATGAACTGCAGTGTTATGAGATCGCATAAAATGCCCTTTGTGACGACATGCAATGTGCTTCAGACCCCCTCCCCCATTTTTACCTGTGTATTTTCTCTTCATAGAGACAAATTTGCTCAGTTCTACCAAATAGCGGGAAATTTCCCTGGTTGCGGGAAATTTTATTTCAAGAACTAAAGGAGTAAAGGAAATTCTTATTTAAAAATTGGAAATTCTGTACCCTCTATCAGTAAATGATAGTGAGGAAAAAATGCCTAGAATGGAAAGTATTTTATTACTTCGTAAGTTGTAAAGTAACGTTTCAAGATAATAACCGTTATCATAGGCCTATTATGGTCTATGATAGGCAGCGCATTTCTGTTCCCAAACGTACAGCGGATCGAGTAGTTTCTTCTGGTACATCTATTACATCACGTAGAAGCATAACCAGGTTAGAATTGCAAGCAGGTACGCATAATACTAATCCGTGGAGCTACAGCCCACGAAGGGCCAAGACCGACCAGCCGGCTGCTGGCCTCACGCCGAAGTAGAGGTGGACGATCATCCAACCATAATGGAGGTATCGTGTGGTTAGCACGATGAGCCCCCCCAGCCGTTATAGCTGGTTTGCGTAACCGGATTTCGCTACCTATCATAGCTCCCCAAGTGCATCACGATGCTGGGTGGGCACCGGTCCCATACGCTGGCCGAAATTTCATGAGAAAATTTCTTCCCCCATGAGGACTCGAACCAGCGCGCATTCCGTAAAGCGAGTCCGAGGCGCAGGTACGCATGGGGTCATTAAATAACAATGATGTAATGTATTATAAATATGCCCCTGTAACGTCATATGAAGTAGAAGGAACATTCTCTTAGTTAAACAAATTTTATGTGATGTTCGTAAAAGATTTGCAATTCATAACGTCAGAATATAGGCCTATGTTTTCGTTCACTGCGACAGGATGGGTTTTGATAAATGAATTATTTCTATACATTGTGTACAATGTAAATATTGCTAATTTGTATATTGATTTTTTGTTACCTATTATTGTATCCCTGTAACGTCATGTGACGTAGGAAAAACATTTTCTTAGCTTAAACTAATTTTTACTTGGCAGTTATAGTAAAAGATATGAATTTCATAACCTCAAAATACACTGTATGTTTTTGTTCACCGTAACGGAGTTGATTTCGTTAAATGAATTAATTGTATACGGTATATTATATTACAAAGAGTATTTGCAGCTAATGTGTATCATGCTTAATATTATGTTCTATAATATTGTATATACTAGTTCAGTATTATCATCGATCTAATTATATTTTCTGTCATAAGTAGCACTAATATTTTGTACAGAGCTAATGCGTTTTATGTGTTTAAAAAGTAGCTGGACAGACCATTTCAATTAGTAGCAATCCCACTTACAGTTGCCAAGTTCTGTTTATTATTATTATTATTATTATTATTATTATTATTATTATTATTATTATTATTATTATTATTATTTTGTACGGAACTAGGTTATACCTTTCGAGCGTCCTGACGTAAGCATTTAGGGTCAGAGTTTGAACCATAAACTCCAGGATATACTAACGATAACTTTCCTAACTTGTATGGGAACGAAAACAGTGTTTCCCAACTTTATTAGAGAAGGCTTTTTTCTTTGAGCTGTTCAATTGTTTACTGAGAAATAACAGAAATATTTCACAGTTAAAACAGAAAATATCATACCCATGATGAGGTACAGGTCTGAAATAATAAGCATTATTATTATTATTATTATTATTATTATTATTATTATTATTATTATTATTATTATTATTATTATTATTATTATAGTAGTAGTAGTAGCGGTGGTGGTGATGGTAATATTTAACTACAGAATTAAGAAATAACAAAACAATTCAGAAACAATTTTATTATTTGTCTTCCATGCCAATGTATTTTTTAACTAATGGAGAGTAAGTTGGAATGAATGGAATTTAAGTGAGGGGGGGGCACGGATGGCCCATCACTGCGATCTGTTGAGATCTATTGCGTTAACCCTCGATATGGAATGAGTTGCGTGCCATAGATCCCCTACGCGCACCAACCCAAGCACGTGACTCCCTCACGAGTAGGTCCGCCTCGGGTGCTCGTTGCAGAAGCCATCCAACGTCGCTTAACTACATTCCACGGAGGCCGGTCGAGAGACCAGTAGCTTCGGGAGGCCGCCTGTAGAGTGATCTGAAAAACCAGGAACGGGATGATGAGGAAAGGATGATGGGGGAGGAAAGGAAGTGGCGAAGATGAGTGGGGTTCCAATCGCCTGATAAAGTTACCTGTTATTTATCCATAGAAGTGAGGGAAAAACCCCGAAAAAAACCTCACCCAGGCAAATCGTCCTGACCGGGAATCAAACCCGGGACCGCTGGAGTTAGACTCGCTATCCCCTCAGCCACAACGGTGGACTAAGAGAGTAAGTTGACTTTTCGTCATTCACCCATATGAAGCCAGTCGTGTAGACCAATTTGCCGACAGAATTGTTGCCCAGGGTGCGTCATAGGAATCTGGTGTACGCTACACCTAGATTTGTTGGGATGCCACAGTGGAACCGGAGCTTCCGGTGAAAACCCATTTGTTACCTGTTATGACCTGCCCTGCCGAACATAATTTTCAAAACTGAAATGTGACTGATATTACAATATGTAGTGTTACAATTCTTGTATTTTTATTTTCTGTCTCATTATCCAACGCAAATATTTTGTCATATTTGGAAAAGCCCGTTTACTTGAGACACCTTGTACAGGGACATCATTTTATTTTTACTAACATTTTTAATATTAACCTGGCTATACCTTTAGAAAACCGGAAACACAGTTTGCTATCCCCTTCCACGACTGTAGTTCGATGATACTGGCGTAAAACACAAACAAATCACTTTACTAGGTATAGGAGAGAAGAAAAGTAGTTCATCCATTTACGAAAACTAGGAAATATCGCGATTTTGAGTTCGATGATTTTCATTAGGTTTTTGTTTAATCAAAATACAGTACTGTATTAGGAATAAGTGCTTTTACTCACGAACTGAGTTATCCATGCGAACGTATTCATTATGCAGTGTATATTATACTGTCTACAGCACATTAGCGTACAATATAGAGAAAGAAGTTAAATTGAAAAATAATCATAATATGAATATTTAAATACATTTTTGAAAATAGTGGCCGTTCATTTCGATACAGGCTTCAGTTCTAATGTGCATATTATCGCACTATAGACTATGGCATCTAATTCCAATTGCCAGTTTCGTACTTCGTACTAATAACTCATGTTGAAATAATTCTGTACCTACTCTATAAAAGAGTACCCTACGTACTGTAAATTCAATCTTCACTTCTGCCCGACCCGCATAGATAAAATTACTCAGACATGCTATCTATCTACTATCCGTCCAAGTGGTTATGCCGCAGGATCATAGAAAGGAGGGAAATCACGTGACAGTTAATTACTTAACGAGGCCCTTTTATTTAAGTTATTTTAAACAGTTGTATAATATTACGTGAACGTCCAATTCCTAACAGAAATTAATGTTTTCAGAAAAGAGCTAAGACAGCCCAGCTTTTACAGAGGGGTGACCAGAAGCAGGTGGGGGAAATGGGGTTGCGACGTAGGCAAACGGACAGTACCTGTGCGAAAATATGATTCAATATTGAAAGCTCTTTCGTCACTGGAAAACGCGAACATATTTCTGGAACGTACTATACTCACTAACTCAGTGCTATTTACGATATGCGGCCTTGGTTCTGTGTGGAGGACAGTTGGAACTTCATTAGTAGAAGGGGTGGGAGTGAAGTACATTCAAAAACTCAGGCACAATAAAAATTGAAATAAAAATAAAATGATGACCCTGTATAAACCGTTACTTCCTTGACAGAAATCAAACCCGGTTGCGCTGGATTTGTGGTCGTAAGCGCACCGCTGAGCCATACAGAGTACTTCACCTCCCACACCGTTAATTGCTGTAAGATGTTAAAGTAACCTTGTAATTAGAAATGTGTAATGCACTGCCTATTGTGAGCAGTGTTCTGGTGTAGGGATTTGAAGAAAAGCGTTGGCAGTTGCTCAAAGAGTGGCAGTTTTCACTTGTCTGCGCCTTAATTACAAATTAACAGACTTGGAGGTGCTTTCATTAGCGCCCTTCTCACTGTCGTCTCCCTTGCGAGCAGAGAAGGCTTCGACAGAGCATGAATAAATCAGCTGCTGCGAATATTTCACAAAGACCAATTTCTACTAACGATGCTTCTTCTGTGCTTGCCAGATGCAGACAAAATGTTCGATATCTTCTTCAATATTTAACTTCGTAGGGTAGCCAGCGTTCAAATATTATGTGTTAATCCAAATTTCTGGAAGTGAACTGTCCTCTTCCTTCGATAATGCCCTGAAGACAACGCCTCAGACTACATACTACAGTCTTTTGTGGTAACTAGGGCTAGGATTTTGATGAGCTATAAATCATAAAAAAAGTCCTAAAAACAATATATTTATGGCCTAAAATCTTTCAAAAATGCTCTAAAAGTTGATCTTACATTCTAAAATTGGCTTAGTAGGAAAAGGAGTTTTGTGCTACTTAATATTTAGACTAGTAATTAAATTAAATTCTAGTACCAACATTTAAGTTTATTTAATTTTACATAATTTTTTCTAAGTGATACACTTAAATTAATTATTTTATCTGATGTAGTTTCCATGTAGTCCATCACAAGGCCACTCTTATCCGGAATTAGCAAGTATAGAGGAGTCTATATTGAAGGGGTGGTTGGACTGATCCATTACATGGGGTGTACTACGTTAAAATGGCAATATTTGTGTAGAAAAACGATTAAAATATTATGCAAAATAATGGGTATTAGCCACCGGCGTAGCTCGGTCGGTTAAGGCGCTTGCCTGCCGATTCGGAGTTGCGATCGGGCGCGGGTTCAATTCCCGCTTGGGCTGATTATCTGTTTGGGTGTTTTCTGAGGTTTTTTCCCAACCGTAAGGCAAATGTTAGGTAATCTATGGCGAATCCTTGGCCTCATCTCACCAAATATCATATCAATATCACCAACTCCATCGACGCTAAATAACCTCGTATTTGGTACAGCGTCGTTAAATAACCAAGTAAAAAATAAAGGGTATTAATGGACAAAATATGTAGACAAAATATCAAAGGAAATAAACATTAGTTTGTATTAATAATGGGGATTTGTGGCCAAAATTAAATGAAAATGCCTAAAAAATGTCCGAATAATACAAAAGATGCTCTTATGAGTTGAAACAGGCAAAAAATGCAAAAAAAAAAATGCTCTAACAATTTATACGTCTTAAAACACTCAGTTTATCACATAACATATAAATACTAAAGCGGCTATGTTTCTGGCTTACTAGAAAAAAGATGCAATTTCATCAAAATCCTAGCCCTAGTGGTAACTTTGTACCGGTCAGTGTAACTTTGTACCAGTTACCAATTTTGCTAGAAGATTTAATTTCACATTTCTTAAGTGTGATATCTTTGGACTGAGGCCATCCCTATAACCTACGATCTCTATGCTTTGCTTTCTATCTATTATGTCCGGTTCCTGAAGAATATTTAGGGCTCCACGTGGTTAAATATTGTGTTTTTTTTTTTTTTTGTAGTAGCTGGTTTATGAACGAGTTTCAACTTAATATTGTCTATACTTATATAATTTTACCTTACCATAACCATTATTATAATTGTTAATGCTTATCAACTCTTCTTTAAAAACCAGTAACAATCTCGTGACATACATAATCCTATGTCTTGTAAATTATAAACAGTATTCTTACTAGAGGTTTTGATTTATCTTAGGAAAATCAAAGTTATAGTGAGATTTAATTGACTATTACACGATTAGAAGAAAGTATATAAAGATTAGAAGAAATAAATTACTCCAATGCAATAAAATGTTAATTGACTAACTAAAATTCTATTTCACTAATGTTAGCTTCACCAAAACGTTTGAACGGAGCCGCCATTTTCAATTGACTGTCTATGCGGGAAACAAATGACGATTGCAAACATGTTTTATAGTACCGTAAGGAATTTGCAGTTTGAAATATTAGCAAACAAAGAAAAAAGTTAGGGAAGTGATAAAAACAAATACTAGGGAAGTGATAAAACAAATGCTAGTGAAGTGATAAAAACAAACAAATGCCAGGAAAGTGATAAAATTGTAGCGATAAACAGTCATGATTGCTTGAAACACGTCCTTTGGTACCGTTTTATTGGTCAAAAGTAGTGATTCTTGACGCACATGACGTCATTCAAATTCGTTATCAGAGATCAGAAACAACCCTCTGCATATGTAGTGCTAGTATATTTTATTGTTATAGTAAATGTTTTACATTTTCAATAAATTTTTATTTATAATTTCATATTAAATAAAATTTCATATATTTTCTTATTGTATTTTCAAAAGTCACCATGAATTTTAAGGGAAATATAGAGAATTGAATTTAGTAGAAAAACACATAAATGTAGTACAGAGTTTTCCCAGTTAGCCGTGTAACTTTGTTCCACTATTAAACGTCAAATTTCATCTATTTGAAATATAATTTTTTATGTTTATTATTCTCAACCTATGAAATAAGTAGTTTCCTTAAATAATTTACTTTCAAACAGCCATTTCAATAGACACTATTTCAGATAAACATAAAATGTGATAATCGCTACATCCGCGGAGACACAGTCCTGAATACGCGATGTCACGGAGAAAAAAAATAATAAAGAGATGTCTATGAGGCAAGTATCTTCCGTCTCCATATCCAAGACTCATTGTGAAAGTTAGCTGTATTTACTCTCTCTTGCGCAATCTGAAATATGTCACGTCAAGGTGTTTAACCTAATCACTTTTGCCTGGTTTTCTTGTCCATGTTTAAGGAAATCTGTGTTCTTTGCACAAAATGCGTTGTTCATTGTTATGACGTACGCAAATAACTCGCTCGTGAATCACGACTTTCCATTTTCTTCCTAGTGTCCATCGATTTCCGTTAAAGTTTTCGAAATATTCCCTCCCCTGCTTGTTTTGCTCCACGTTCTGTAGCTAAATCAGCTGACGCCTTCTCAATACAGAAACCGGATTTCGATAATGTGGGGAAGACTTTTTACGAATTTTTCGGTTTTTCAGCCATTCTGAATATACTATTGTTCTAATACCACCGTATAACATCATTTTATCTATCTATCTATCTATCTATCTATCTATCTATCTATCTATCTATCTATCTATCTATCTATCTATCTGTCTGTCTGTCTGTCTGTCTGTCTGTCTATCTATCTATCTATCTATCTATCTATCTATCTCTGTCTGTCTGTCTATCTATCTATCTATCTATCTATCTATCTATCTATCTATCTATCTATCTATCTATCTATCTATCTATATCTGTCTATCTATCTATATCTGTCTATCTATATCTGTCTATCTATCTATATCTGTCTATCTATCTGTCTCTATCTATCTATCTATCTATCTATCTATCTATCTATCTATCTATCTATCTATCTATCTATCTATCTATCTATCTATCTATCTATCTATATATCTATATATCTATCTATCTATCTATCTATCTATCTATCTATCTATCTATCTATCTATCTATCTATCTATCTATCTATCTATCTATCTATCTATCTATCTATCTATCTATCTATCTATCTATCTATCTATCTATCTATCTATCTATCTATCTATCTATCTATCTATCTATCTAATCTATCTATCTATCTATCTCTGTCTGTCTATCTATCTATCTATCTATCTATCTATCTATCTATCTGTCTATCTATCTATCTATCTATCTATCTATCTATCTATCTATCTATCTATCTATCTATCTATCTATCTATATCTGTCTGGTCTGTCTAGACTTCTATCTATCTACGATCTATTTCTGTTATCTATCTATCTGTTTTATCTCATCTATCTATCTATTCTATCTATCTATCTATCTAATCTATCTATCTATTGTTCTAATACCTATCTATAATCTATCTATCTGTTTCTGTATCTATCTATCTATCTATCTATCTATCTATCTATCTATCTATCTATCTATCTATCTATCTATCTATCTATCTATCTATCTATCTATCTATCTATCTATCTATCTATCTATCTATCTATCTATCTATCTATCTATCTATCTATCTATCTATCTATCTATCTATCTATCTATCTATCTATCTATCTATCTATCTATCTATCTATCTATCTATCTGTATATCTATCTATCTGTATATCTATCTATCTCTCTATCTATCTATCTATCTATCTATCTATCTATCTATCTATCTATCTATCTATCTATCTATCTATCTATCTATCTATCTATCTATCTATCTATCTATCTATCTATATCTATCTATCTATCTATCTATCTATCTATCTATCTATCTATCTATCTATCTATCTATCTATCTATCTATCTATCTGTCTATCTATCTATCTGTCTATCTATCTATCTATCTATCTATCTATCTATCTATCTATCTATCTATCTACCTACCTCTGTCTATCTGTCTGTCTGTCTGTCTGTCCATCTATCCATCGAACCATCCATCCATCTATGTATGTATTTATTTATTTATTTATTTATTTATTTATTTATTTATTTATTTTTTAAAAACTTAGAGGTTCATTGCCGCCCTCACATAAGACCGCCATCGGTCCCTATTCTGTGCAAGATGAACCCTACAAAGGCCAACAAAAAATTATTACTTCCTAGGCCATGGAAGGGCAAAAACTGCCCGCATTCTGATTCCTTCTGTATAAATGCTTCTATCTAGTTTCTGTTTCACACTTATTAATGTTATATTAAAGTTAAAACATGTGTTGATAATAGAAGGGTCTTAACTGATAAAAATGGAATTTGTTGCAATATTAGTTACACTTTGTATTGTTTTTTTTTTTCTTTAACATCCAGCTATTGCTGTAGGCCCTATACGTACAGCGACTAATTTTGTGATATCATATACAGTACTTATAATTGTTGCAATGTTCGGAATGTTCTTGTCAACAGTCTATCTATTAATGAATGTGTATTAAATACAGCCTCAATCCAATAGATATTGTCTGTTGGTCATACCACTCCTTTACCAGAATATGTTAATTATTTGGAAAGTAATATTCATGCCGAGTTAATACTCCAATTCCAAAATAACTTTATTTTCCAAAATTTCCATTATTCTCCGCCAAGAGTACAAATCAATCTCTTAACAATCTCCACCGATACCAATATTAAAAAAACACAAATGATAAAATTAATCTCCATAAATACCTGGCCCTGGTCTTTACTATTATTGGCACGCGTGCCATAATAAGCCGATTACGCATGATATTGGATGTAGTAACAATCTGTTTATAATGCTAGTACGGCTTAAATTAATTTTATAATCTAGCGTATAAATAGGGGATATGGTGGTATTATAACAGTGGTAGAGTTATAATATAGTTACACTCTGTAAATCCAAATTTATTTCAGGCTTGTAGAATATTCAAAATATAGAATATATGTTTTCAATAATGGTCCAAGAACATGTATACTACGTGTAATAATTCGATGGTGATCAGGTAAAAGGCTTGAATAATTTCGAGGGAAAAATTGTTCCGGGGCCAGGTATCGAACCCGGGACCTTTGGTTAAACGTACCAACGCTCTCCCACTGAGCTACCCGGGAACTCTACCCGACACCGATCCAATTTTTCCCTCTATATCCACAGACCTCAAAGTGGGCTGACAACCGTCAAGCAACCAACATTTGAGTGCACACTAACTCTGTGTGACTTTAAATTGTGGTTTTCTGTTACGTACAGTGACGTGTATTATGCAAATTAAGCTTTCAGGAATAACTCCTGTTAAGTTAATTTGAATAATTTCGAGGGAAAAATTGTCCCAGGGCCGGGTATCGAACCCGGGACCTTTGGTTAAACGTACCAACGCTCTCCCACTGAGCTAACCGGGAACTCTACCCGACACCGATCCAATTTTTCCTCTATATCCACAGACCTCAAAGTTAGCTCAGTGGGAGAGCGTGTGGTACGTTTAACCAAAGGTCCCGGGTTCGATACCCGGCCCCGGAACAATTTTTCCCTCGAAATTATTCAAATTAACTTAACAGGGAGTTATTCCTGAAAGCTTAATTTGCAGGTAAAAGGCTTATCCCACAAAAGAAAAAAAAATTCAGAAACAGCTATAATTAAATTTTAACACATTATTATTGGTTACTTTATATGAAGGAATGTAAACATAATTCATGTTGAATCTTTTGTACATTACTTTTAACACTTGAATATAAATAATTGATTAAATGGCGATCTTACTCGTGTTAATTATGTAAGCATGTGCGGCTTACAGCTTTTTCGGTGCTACTTCACACCATACAATTTCAGAACACGAATGCACCCACACAACAGGCAGCGAAGTTGAGATGACGCCGAGACACAGAAGGCTCTGAGGATGGTGTGAAGTAGCACCGAAACAGCTGTAAGCCGCACATGCTTACATAATTAACACGAGTAAGATCGCCATTTAATCAATTATTTATAAACATAATTGTCAAAAAACATATCTTCATGCTTTGTAATTAAATTTTAACTAATTACAGCAAAAAAGTCACATTTAAAAAAATTAGGTTTAGGCCTTTTACCTACACGCCATCGAATTGCAAAATCATTTTCAGGGTGAAAAAAAGGAGTGATTTGTTGTGGAATGAATGGAACTCATAACGAAACAATATTATGTGTCATCTTGATGGCAGCCATTTTAAATCTATACAGTAGTGATGCAAACTGCGAAGAAAAATTCTTTGATGGGCGATCATAAGAGTACAAGTCAATTTTTGGCGAAATTGAGATATGTACAGTTTTGTAATCATCAGCTCGATATCTATGTCTGGTAAAAAGAGTACAAGTCAAAACCTGCTGTAGAAATCCGCATTCTCTGATACACATAACAGTATCTTCAAAATCATGTACGATTTAAACAGTTTTTTTGCTCTCCTGTAAAATAAGGTTTTTTTGACTTGTACTCTTATGATCGCCCATCAAAGAATTTATTCAAGTGATTCGATTGTCTACTCCTTTCTTATTTCGCAGTCATTTTATTGTTGCTATGACGACCACATCGCCTAGTGAATCTCTGAAATGTAAAAGTCACGTTAAATAAGGTAATGCCTTACCATCCCGTCGTTTTGTTTCGAACCTGCTGTTAAGGTTGTTAATCTTGTGTAAGAATATAACTTTTCCCATTATTTTTATATTTATTAACGTGTGTTGATTTTATGGCCGTTGGTTTTATCAATTATTGCAAAAGTCGGGCGAGGAAATAAATATCAATTTTGATTAGACATGGCCGTTTCGTTTCGTTACGGGGATTTGAGGCAAGTAATAAAGGAATGCGTTATTTCAGTGGTGTACCGCTCTGGAATTTTTACCGAATATCCTTCTGTTTATAAGTTGTAGCAAGGCCATACCGCGAGTTTTTACGGCCAACATATAAAGAGCTATTTTTTCCCACGTTCGTTAACTTGTTTAACGATCCCTTATAAACCACTACCCTTGTATGTCTCCAGCTAGAAACTAATGAGAAAAATAATATCTCATAACAGAACAAGAGAAATGATATGAATAGATCGTTGAACATGATCTGTAATGAATTAGGTTTACGACATAACTGTAACTTTTTTAAATTCTCTTGGTTAATGAACTCATTTCGTAGCACTTTGTAAAATTATTTGTGTAATTAGAAAATGAAAGGTAACAGCTCTAGTGAGCTCCACGGTAAAGTGCTAATTTTTCTCAGTTATTATTTTGTTTTTGTTTTTTTTTTTTTTTTTTTTTTTTGTCCACAGAAAATACTCGTCTCTTACAAAATCACTTGTAAAAAAATACGAATGCTTTCAGTTATTATTGTATTTTTGATCCAGGGAAACTACTCGCCTTTTACGAAAACACTCGTAAAAAAAAAAGACGAATGCTTTGAACACTCGTAAAAAAGACGAATGCTTTGAGCTATTATCGTATTTTTATCCAGAGAAACTACTCATCTTTTACGAAAACACTCGTAAAAAAAAAAGACGAATGCTTTGAACACTCGTAAAAAGACGAATGCTTTGAGCTATTATCGTATTTTTATCCAGAGAAACTATTCATCTTTTACGAAAACACTCGTAAAAAGACAAATGCTTTCAGTTATTATTGTATTTTTGGTCCAGGGAAAATATTCATCTTTTACGAAAACACTCGTAAAGAAGAATGCTTTCAGCTATTATTCTATTTTTATCCAGGGAAACTACTCGCCTTTTACGAAACCACTCGTAAAAACTAATGCTTTCAGTTATTATTGTATTTTTGGTCCAGGAAAATATTCATCTTTTACGAAAACACTCGTAAAGAAGAATGCTTTCAGCTATTATTGTATTTTTATCCAGGGAAACTACTCGCCTTTTACGAAACCACTCGTAAAAAGACAAATGCTTTCAGTTATTATTGTATTTTTGGTCCAGGGAAAATATTCATCTTTTACGAAAACACTCGTAAAGAAGAATGCTTTCAGTTATTATTGTATTTTTATCCAGGGAAACTACTCTCCTTTTACGAAAACACTCGTAAAAAGACTAATGCTTTCAGTTATTATTGTATTTTTGATCCAGGGAAACTACTCGCCTTTTACGAAAACACTCGTAAAAAGACAAATGCTTTCAGTTATTATTGTATTTTTGATCCAGGGAAACTATTCGTCTTTTACGAAAACACGCGTAAAAAGACAAATGCTTTCAGTTATTATTGTATTTTTGATCCAGGGAAACTACTCATCTTTTACGTAAACACCCGTAAAAAGAGGAATGCTTTTTTAGTTATTATTGTATTTTTGATCCAGGGAAACTATTCGTCTTCTACGAAAACACGCGTAAAAAGACAAATGCTTTCAGTTATTATTGTATTTTTGATCCAGGGAAACTATTCGTCTTTTACGAAAACACGCGTAAAAAAGACAAATGCTTTCAGTTATTATTGTATTTTTGATCCAGGGAAACTACTCATCTTTTACGTAAACACCCGTAAAAAGAGGAATGCTTTTTTAGTTATTATTGTATTTTTGATCCAGGGAAACTATTCGTCTTCTACGAAAACACGCGTAAAAAAGACAAATGCTTTCAGTTATTATTGTATTTTTGATCCAGGAAAACTACTCATCTTTTACGAAAACACTCGTAAAAAAGACGAATGATTTGAACACTCGTAAAAAGACGAATTCTTTGAGCTATTATTGTATTTTTTATCCAGGGAAACGACTCATCTTTTACGAAAACACTCGTAAAAAAGACGAATGCTTTGAACACTCGTAGAAAAGACGAATTCTTTGAGCTCTTATTGTATTTTTTTTTCCAGAGAAATTACTCATCTTTTACGAAAACACTCTTAAAAAAGACGAATACTTTCAGTTATTATTGTCACAAATCACGCCACTCTTGTAAATTCTTCAAGACTGCACAGTACATCAGTATGCATAATTAAACTGTAAAGGATCAAGTTCTTACAGTAGTATGATTTGTATCAATTTTTGTGATAAGTGCGTAAGATAATGTAATTTTTAGTTAAAAATTGAAGAATAAAATTTGTACAAAGCAATTACTAATACATTTTTAGCTTCTGAACACTAGCCAATTAAAGAAAATGATATTTTCTCAATAGTTTATTATCTATTTGTAATACTCTTTCACTCTTAAAACCAAAGAAAAAAGGTGTTTTACTAACAACTTCAAACTGTTGTAACTCTGAAAATATTGAGATTAGGACAAATGTTTATATGATATTTTTTTGCTCAGAATGTCTTCGGAAGTAAGCTCCGTAAGTAACGGTAAATCCTCGTGAATCACCCTGTATAAAAATATCATTAACGGAATTAACAACATGAAATTTTAAAATGGAGGGTTCTCGAAACTTTAAATTTTGAGTTGTTTTCCTGTTGTCCCTTTTCTTGGCATTCAGAAATAATGCAGGTGAAACCACAGTCTAGCATATACAGTCACGAAGCTCAATATTTACTAAATATGCAAACATAGACAGTTGAAATATGCATCCATACATAGTTGCTAACCACCAGGATCGCTACTATCGCCTCATCACAGACCCTTTCCCCAGCAGACGATAAAATGCATTGTACTTTCGATATCGTATTCTTTTGAAAAAATTAACACCCTCCTTCCACTATTGAAATGTGAAATACATAAGGTCTATATATTATTTTCATAAAGTATGTATTATACTCGTATTTTATAAACTCGCCTTCCTGGATTTTTCGGAAGAAGGATAACTCTGACCTCTTTTTCTTACAATATTTATAGTACCACAAACGTCTCCTTGTCCCATATTATTATTCAAATTATTGTATTTTTGCCATTTACAGTTATTACAACCGATAACCAACATTTCACAGTTTACACAACTTTTCACAATAAAGCGAAATACGGCACAGTCAATGCCTTTTCGATCTAGACCAGGCCGTAATGTATGTTCGGGTTTTCTATTTCAGTGTATGGAGCTCAGTGAAATATTATATTATAACTTTATTGCGTATCATTGCTAAGTTTTATTTAGTGTAATGTGTCCATAAGTTCCGTTTACTTCTTGTTGCGTAATATGTTGCAGAAATAATTACAAAACTGTGTTATTTTAATGTGAAGAGAATTTTACGCGTTAACACAATCTATTCGCATCAACATTTTAAGTTTAGAATGGAAGCTATTTTGAGGTTCAATAAAAACGAATTTATATTGTGATTTTAATTTAGCACATCTACCTTCCTTAATTGTAGACAGAAAATTTACCATACCACTCTTATGAAATTAGTGTACGTACGATTGTGTTACTTCGTCTCTTAGGTAGTAGGTAAATACAATAATTCAGTACTCAATTGTGGTATTAAAATACAGACAAATAGAATGTGACGGGTCTCATACAGGACATTATATTTAATTATAATGTATAATTGCGAATATAGGAATATAAGTTAAATATAGTACATATAACCTTTACTTTCCATATGACGTAACATACATATGTAGTGGCAGGGCATTGGAGACCACTCAAATTAGACAGAAATTGGCAACTGGTACAGTAAACATAACCTATAATTTCAACATATCTAAATATTCGTGTGGTGGAACTGAAAATTATTGAATCGTGCATAAATGAATGTACAAGAATTTCGCAATATTTAATCGAAATAAAGGCAGGTATTACACATACGTACAACGTAATTTTCACACCAAAAATAATATTACACATACATCTTGATTACACAACTTTTAACATTGTATCACTTCGGAATATGTATGATAAGAACTTTCTTGTGTTACTTTGTGTGTTACACCTTAACTCGCAAGGAATGATGTCTGAAGTGTCTCCTATTCATTGTTTTAAATTTTATTAATGCAATTACACCACATTTTAGAGAAATATATGTTACTCTTTATGCATTCCAGTTAATTTATGTGGTTGAAACGCCGCCCTTCGTGATCGGGTTAAGCGAGTCACGTGGTCTGCCTTATGACCTGTATCAGATCACGATGGCAGTGACACAGTCTATTGTTCCTAGTACTCACAGCGCTCCAAGCGGCTAGAAATTATCGTGAGAAATGCAAAAAATCACCCCACGCTTCGTGAATGTATATTAGAGTTTGGTCGATTCGTGAACGAATCGTTCATTCGAACTACTAATAATAAAGAATCGTAAGAATCGATTCGTGGTATCAACGAATCGTCGTTCAAAAGAATCGTAAGGAATCGTCGTTCAAAAGAATAGCAACGAATCGGCATGGTATCGCAACCCGCGATTCTATTTTCCTGTTTGTTGTAACCTGTCAGCGGACATTTCCGAACAGTGCCGAATGCTCCCGAGCGAGAGTGGAATCAAAATACTGCATTTGTTAAGTGTGAGAAATAATGAACGCGAACATGAAATGTACATGGTTAAATAGAGATGTAATGCAAAAAATATACTTGCTAATAAGGTTCATTTGATAAATTATGATTAAGAAGCACTGACTTCAATAATTTTGTAGACTAATGGAGGTCATGATGAATGGTTTATAGCCAATGAGAAAGAGACAAGCCAGTCTCGCCTCTTATGCCATCTATGCGAGAGATGTAGAACGTTTTTTGTTCTACCCGTGGTTTGCAAAGGAAAATGTCCTGTAAGTCGTTCGTTGACGAATCGTTGGAATCGCAGACTAGGAGGAATCGTGAACTCGTTGACGATTCAAAGGAATAGTTGGAATCGCAGACTGGAAGAATCGTGAACGAATCATTAGAATCGATTCGTAATGTATGATTGAATCGTTGGAATCGACTTCTGAAAAAGAATCGTGTTTCCCAACTCTACTGTATATACAGTGGCTCCCATTAATATTCGGGTTGACTGGCATTTAAGATTAAAGTAAATAGACTAATATTAAAAAAAAATAATGAAAATAAAAATGTGCACTATAATAAAAGCAAAAGTATACTCTCTGTTAAATTACATAGATTTACAACAAAATGAAAAAAATCTTCTCTGTTATAAAGGTAAAAAGGTAAAGGTATCCCCGTAACATGCCATGAAGGCACTTGGGGGCATGGAGGTAGAGCCCCATGCTTTCCATGACCTCGGCACTAGAATGAGGTGGTGTGGTCGGCACCACGCTCTGACCGCCTTTTACCCCGGGAAAGACCCGCTACTCAATTTTATAGCAGGCTGAGTGAACCTCGGGGCCGTTCTGAAAGTTTGGCAACGAGAAAAAATCCTGTCACCACCTGGGATCGAACCCCGACCTTCCAGTCCGTAGCCAGCTGCTCTACCAACTGAGCTACACGGCCGCCGTTATATAAATAAAAATTATAAACATTATTACATTATTCTGATAGAACATAGTTCAATTCAATATTTTGTTGAATACCCCTTTTCCCTCAAAACAGCCCTCAAACGCCTTGGCATGCTCCTGGATAACGTCTTAGTAAATTGGGGACTAATTTTCCTCCATTCTTCCGTTAATCTCCGTTTCAGTTCTGTCTTGGAAGTGATAGGAGTTTGATCTTGCGATTACGTTCCTCCCACAAATTCTCAATCGGATTTAAATCCGGTGATTGCGCTGGGGTTCGGATTATCTTTGGACAGTTGTATAGAAACCATAAGCGCACTTTTTCAGCTGTGTGTTTAGGATCATTGTCCTGATAGTACTTGAAACTATCTTTCATCCCTAGACTCTTTGCACTTCGTTTTAAATTGTTTCTCATAATGTCCAAATACACATGCTGATCCATCCTTTTTTTCTATAAAAACAAGTTCACCAACCCCACCTGCTGCCATATAACCCCATACTATGACGTTGCCCCCACCAGGTTTCACTGTTGGCAACAGATTCTTTTTTTCGAGTTCTTCATTTTTCTTACGCCACACGTACTGTTGTCCATCCGATCCGAAGACGTTAAATTTGTTTTAATCAGCAAATACCACATCGTCCCACCAGTTTTCCTCTTTATGGACATGTTCCCTTGCGAACTGGAGCCGCCTCCTTTTATTTATTTAATTTATGTAAGGTTTTTTCCTACATACTCCCCATTAAACCCATTTTTCCTCAAAACTCTTCGAATTGTTTCGGCACCTACCTGCTTGCCAAACTCCTCACGAACACATGCTGCAAGTTCGTTGCACTTAGTCGAGGATTTTCTTTTATTTTCTTCAGGATGGAGCGTTCTTCACGTTCAGTTAATTTTTTCGGCTGCCCTTTTTGTGGTATGGACTCGATTCTGTCTTGGTTTTTGTGTCTTCTTACTATATCCCCAACTGTACTCTTACTCACACGTAATATTTTGACTATGTCTGTGTATTTTAGCCCTTTTTCGTGATGATAGATCACAAGTTGTCGCTGGTCAAAAGTTGTGTTGTTTCCTTTGCGACCCATTTTACGACTTGTACTCCACCTCGCCTGAGCTGTGCACAACATGTAGACAACATGATTGCACGTTCGCTATTGAACCCTACAATACTGTCAGCAGAAAACGTGTCTTAGATTGGAATCAAATAAATCAAAACCGAATATTAAAGAGGATGTACTTTGATGTTACTTACCGATTATTTGTCATTACATCGTAAATATTAAACTCTCGATGTAAATTTTTTAACATTATGTACACAGTGTTTAAATGTTCTATCTGCAACGAAATGCAGGTTCACTTGAACGCAGAACAAAACATCAATACGATGAAAGAGTAATGGAACGGAGAAAAATTCTCTCCGGCGCCGGGATTTGAACCCGGGTTTTCAGCTCTACGTGCTGATGCTTTATCCACTAAGCCACACCGGATACACTCCGACGCCGGTTAGAATCATCTCAGATTAAGCTCCAACTCTTGGGTTCCCTCTAGTGGCCGCCCTCTGCACTACGTCATAGATGTCTATGAACGTAGGACCGAAGTCCACACATGTGCTAAGGTGCACTCGATATGAGTGACTAGTTGGCCGGGATCCGACGGAATAAGCGCCGTCTTAAATCACGAAGTGATTTACGCATATCATATATATTATTTTATCATACGATGAAAGAGTAATGGAACGGAGAAAAATTCTCTCCGGCGCCGGGATTTGAACCCGAGTTTTCAGCTCTACGTGCTGATACTTTATCCACTAAGCCACACCGGATACAACTCCGACGCCGGTTAGAATCATCTCAGATTAAGCTCCAACTCTTGGGTTCCCTCTAGTGGCCGCCCTCTGCACTACGTCATAGATGTCTATGAACGCAGGACCGAAGTCCACACATGTGCTAAGGCGCACTCGATATGAGTGACTAGTTGGCCGGGATCCGACGGAATAAGCGCCGTCTTAAATCACGAAGTGATTTACGCATATCATATATTAATTTTATCATACGATGAAAGATAATGGAACGGAGAAAATTCTCTCCGGCGCCGGGATTTGAACCCGAGTTTTCAGCTCTACGTGCTGATGCCTTATCCACTAAGCCACACCGGATACAACTCCGACGCCGGTTAGAATCATCTCAGATTAAGCTCCAACTCTTGGGTTTGTGTCCCGCCCTCTGACTACGTCATTGTCTTATTATGAACGCAGGACCGAAGTTTCACATTCAAACGCGCACTCGATATGAGTGACTTAGTTGGCCGTCCGACTTGAATAAGCGGTCTTAAATCACGAAGTGATTTACCCATCATATCATATATATTATTTTATCATACGATGAAATGGTTTTGGAACGGAGAAAAATTCTTCGCTCCGGCGCCGGGATTTGAACCCAGTTTCACGACTTCTACGTGCTGATGCCTTATTACTGATAGCCAAGGATAGTCTGCCCGCCGGTTAGAATCATCTCAGATTAAGCTCCAACCCTTGGGTTCCCATCTCAGAAGGCCGCCCTGCACTACGTCATATCTATGAACGCAGGACAGAAGTCCATAATGTGCTGAGCAGCGATAGTGTCAGATAAGTTGGCCGGGATCCGAAAAGGAATAAAAACCTAAATCAGTGATTTAGATATCAACACTGTCTTTTTATCGTTGCGATGAAAGAGTAATGGAACGGAGAAAAATTACTTTTTCCCGGGATTTGAACTGCCTTTTCAGCTCTAACGTGCTGATGCCATTCCACTAAGCCAACCGGATACAACTCCGACGCCGGTTAGAATCATCTCAGATTAATTGGAAACGCGACGTAAACGCCAACTCTTGATTTCCCTCATTTTCAAAACCTTACAATTCATAGATGTCTAAAACGCTTGAAACTCAAAGTCCACACATTGCTGCTAACATCACTGGTTGGTTGTTGATTGCAGTCATCTGTTTCGAGTTAATGACGCAGAGATATCTGCATAAAAGTGTTATGAAAATATGTGTTTTTAAAATAATATATATAAAACCCTCAATAGACAAAATACTGAAAATCAATCAAACCAGAATATTAAAGAAGTCACTAGGACTGTTGAAAAAATACATTACGTAGGCCTAACGTTTAAAAAACAAGTAACATGCAATACTGTACAATACTAATGGAAATTGATAATATGTTTGTGTCCCGGATCTGACAATTTTCATTATTACGTAACCACCGAGTTTCAATTCAAACGCTCATCTCCGTCCCTACGGACTTGGCCGTATGGTACGTCCGGACTTGATTGCTGCCTGATTGCAACCCTCCTCGCGTCATGAGTCCCATCGAACCGGGCCGGCAGCGAGTCCAGATAACCGGAGATGGGTTTAGTTGCTCTTCTTCGCTCACCTTTTCTCTCTCTCTCTCTGCAAGCCAGTTTCGCGGACGACGTTCTACCGTAATCTCTGTAGAAAACCTGATTAGTGATAGGAAGAAATGTCCCCCCTCTTCAGTCCTTTTCAAAAACGTGAGCTTTATCTTTACGGCTCCCACCCACCCAGAAGAAGGAAATGCAGCGTTTATCTTGTACTAGCAGGGTGGATAATGTAGCAGCGAAGAGTGTCAGATAAGGAAGCCTGGCTACGAAAAGGAACAAAAAACCTAACTTAGTGATCTGGGAGATAGTGTTTCAACACTGTCTTTCTCTGTCGTTGCCATGAGAGTAATTGAAATAGAAATGTACTTTTTCCAGGGTTAAACTGCCTCTGGTATGAACGAGATAAGGGTCATCCTCAATGAAAAGCAAACGGAAACGCGACGTAAACGCCAGTATTTGCGCTCAGCGATTTTTCATAAACCTTACAATTAAAAGTGAACGAAAACGCTTGTAAACTCAAGCTTTTCGTTTGCTGTGACATCACTGGTTGGTTGTTGATTGCAGTCATCTGTTTCCGAGTTAATGTGGACCGAGACTACCTCGGATAAAACGAATGGTTTGTGAAAATATGTGTTTTTATTGGAATTTAGACAAACCCTTTACTGAATAGACTAAATAGAATGAACAAATCAGATTAATATGAATACTAGGCGTTAAAAAATACATTACGTAGGCCTATACGTTTAAAAAAGCAACTAACATGCAATACTGTACAATACTAATGGAAATTGATAATTTTTCTCCGCTGTGGATAACATAGAACCTACTTTTCTCGAGGTGGGCGGCTTTCAAGAGGGCTACCCTGGAGCTTGCAGCACCCCCAGACATTTGTGGCTCTTGTCTCGTTTTATGTTGAGAAAAGAGATTTATTATACAGTTCAACTTAGCGGCTCCACCCGCGTTACGCGCTTCCGCTCTCAATGACATGTCCCCGCGCAATCGTTTGAAGTCACTTCCTCCCCTGGTGCTGCCAGAGCGAAACCAGAGACAAGGACTATAGGGTGAAGGATATGCCTCCTGGAGCTGCCAGTCAGTCTCGGATGCTTTGCGGATGAAGATAAATGCAAATCCCGAAGACCATGGTCATGAATAAGAATAAAGGCGGTAAACTTGCAAAATTTGCATGCAGTTTGTCAGTAGGGCAAGTTTTAAATACATTTTATTTAATGTTGTGGTATAACAAGGGACAATGTTTAATTCTGTACAATATTTTTAATATTAACCTGTTCAGTACCTTTGGAATTAAGGAGAAATGTGAAATTACCGTTTGCCCATCAGTTGAATTCATAATGGAAGGAGCCGGCTAAAACAAAAAACAAATCACTATTTTTGATAATTTATTCAGTATCCATTTCTTCTGTCGAAATCTCGCACATTTTTAGTTTAATGTGTTTCAAAACAAAACCATCAGCTGGGGCAACAAGATGGATTTAAAATAAGAACAGTAAATGTTGTTCATGAGAAGAAGGAGCCATTGCTAGAATGTTTTCAAACCATAATTGAATTTGAAACATCTAACATCACAATAAATGAAGCAAATTGAATAATAAGCATAATATGGATATTTAAACAATTTTTGAAAATGGTATTTTTTCATTTATTGATGTATCTTCATTATTTTACAACCAACTATCAACATCGACTATTGCATATTTCTAAGGTTTAAATCCTTCATATAAAAATTAAATTATGTTTATTTAACGACACTACTAATAAAAGAGGTATATCAGCGTCGCTGTAAATTTTGTCCGCACTTCTTTTAAATGGCAGATAAATCTACTAACATGCTAGCTACTGTCCGTCAAGTTTATCTTGCAATCAAGATAAGGCGGGACATGGAACTAATTCTTTAACGAAGTTTTAAGTTGCTTATTTTATTTTTACATGCAGCCCTCTTAATTCAATACCCACGAGCCGCCACTGATCGAAGTCTAACTCTACTTTATTTCACGAAATTATTCTTCTTCTTCCACTATCACTCTTTACAATTTTCAGAAAGCATGGTGGGGAAATCGGGATGCGACGAAGGAAGAAACGAAGAAGTAAAAAATACAAAATTTGATTCAATATTGGAAGTTTTCGTCACTGAAGACGCGAACACATTTCTAAACGATATGCTATAATCACTAAATGACAGTACTGCGAGCAGTTGGTTCTGTGTGGACGAAGACCATTTGGGAATAAAAATAAAGAAGGTAAACTTGCGAATTCTAAATGAGGTATAAAAAAGTGGACACCTTCAAATAAAATGATGTCCCTGTATAAGCAGTAACATGAACTGCTGCCAGGAAGGCAAAAGGAGGATAGCAATGACAAAAGAAGCTTTTAATCTAAAAAAAGGGCACCTTGTGCAGACCTCTAGAAAAAGATCTAAGGACAAGATTAGTGAAGTGCTTTGTGTGGAGTGTAGTATTGTATAGGGGCAGAAATATGGATATTACGACGAAGTGAAGAGAAGCGAATGGAAACATTTGAAATGTGGATATGGAGAAGAATGAAGCGTGTGAAATAGACAGACAGAATAAGAAATGAAGCTGTATTGGAAAGAGTGGGTGAGGAAAGAATATAAGTTGAGAAGAATTTGTGGGACGCTTGTTCCTAAATACTCGTTGACTACTTGCCTAAACAAGAGTTATAACTGTATTATAATGCATTCTTTGTTGTGAACTTTGTAGTTGCGAATCGAAAGTTTATTTTCAGCCTGAAACTGATCTTTATTTGAATAAAAATGTAATTTCTACGTGATCAGAATGCCGCGGTTTCAACAACGGCGAAAAAAGTGACATCTTCTGTAGATTTATGAATGGGCCATTATTCCGGAGTCATAAATCCACTGACCAGGGCGCTTTTATTCTTTGCAGCTAGTATTTGTAATGCTGAAGTAAATTAATTGCTGTCAGAGAACAATTATTGCAAGGCAATGAATTTTCTTTTACGTTTCATCTTTAGGAAAATGAAAAGTCCCCAGTAACTCTGATATCTTACTGATCCATCTTCGAGGCCAGTTAGATTAATATCATCGCATTGTGTGCCCCAATAATGACCTAGGCAGAAAACCTGCTCTGTTTTGTCCGTCATCATAGATGTTTCTCACAAATCGATCAGACGATGTGTCTTGATTAATTGAAATGTGTAATGTGTAATATCGCAGTTAGCAGCAAAGATAACAAGCTTTCAAGTATAACGACTGTATAATATCGCACTTAACAAGAAAGATAGCAGTCTTTTAAGTATAACGAATGTGTAATATCGCAGTAAGTAGCAAAGATAGCAAGGTTTTTAAGAATACAAATTGAGTTAGCAAAGATAACAATCTTTTAAGTATGACGACTGTGTAATATCGCAGTTAGTAGCAAAGATAGCAAGATTTTTAACTATAACAAATTTGTAGTATCGCAGTTAGTAGCAAAGATAGCAATCTTTTAAGTATAACAAATGTGTAATATCGCAGTTAGCAGCAAAGATAGCAGTCTTTTAAGTATAACGAATGTATAATATTGCAATTAGTAGCAAAGATAGCAAGCTTTTAAGTATAACGAATGTATAATATTGCAGTTAGTAGCAAAGATAGCAAGCTTTTAAGTATAACGAATGTAAATATTGCAGTTAGTAGCAAAGATAGCAAGCTTTTAAGTATAACGAATGTATAATAAGTTATCAAAGATAGCAAGCTTTTAACAAATGTGTAATATCGCAGTTTGTAGCAATGATAGGAATCTTTTAAGTATAACGGATGTATAATATCGCACTTAACAAGAAAGATAGCAGTCTTTTAAGTATAACGAATGTATAATATCGCACTTAACAAGAAAGATAGCAATCTTTTAAGTATAACGAATGTATAATATCGCACTTAACAAGAAAGATAGCAGTCTTTTAAGTATAACGAATGTATAATATTGCAGTTAGTAGCAAAGATAGCAAGCTTTTAAGTATAACGAATGTATAATATTGCAGTTAGTAGAAAGATAGCAGTCTTTTAAGTTTAACGAATGTATAATATCGCAGTTAGTAGCAAAGATAGCAATCTTTTAAGTATAACGAATGTATAATATCGCAGTTAGTAGCAAAGATAGCAGTCTTTTAAGTATAACGAATGTGTAATATCGCAGTAAGTAGCAAAGATAGCAATCTTTTAAGTATAACGAATGTGTAATATCGCAGTTAGTAGCAAAGATAGCAAGCTTTTAAGTATAACGAATGTGTAATATCGCAGTTAGCAAAGATAGCAATCTTTTAAGTATAACGAATGTATAATATTGCAGTTAGTAGCAAAGATATCAAGCTTTTAAGTATAACAAATGTGTAATATCGCAAGCTATGATAGGAATCTTTTAAGTATAACGACTGTGTAATATCGCAGTTAGTAGCAAAGATAGCAATCTTTTAAGTATAACGAATGTGTAATATCGCAGTTAGTAGCAAAGATAGCAATCTTTTAAGTATAACGAATGTGTAATATCGCAAAGTTAGTAGCAATGATAGTCTTTTAAGTATAACGGATGTGTAATATCGCAGTTTGTAGCAAAGATAGCAATCTTTTAAGTATAACAAATGTGTAATATCGCAGTTAGTAGCAAAGATAGCAAAAGTATAACGAATGTATAATATTGCAGTTAGTAGCAAAGATAGCTTTTAAGTATAACGAATGTATAATATTGCAGTTAACAATAGCAAAGATAGCAAGCTTTAAGTATAACGAATGTATAATATTGCAGTTAGTAGCAAAGATAGCAACTTTTAAGTATAACGAATGTATAATATATTAGTAGCGCAGGTAAACAAATGAAAATTTGTAGCAATGATAGGAATCTTTTAAGTATAACGGATGTGTAATATCGCAGTTAGTAGCAAAGATAGGAATCTTTTAAGTATAACGGATGTGTAATATCGCAGTTAGTAGCAAAGATAGGAATCTTTTAAGTATAACGGATGTGTAATATCGCAGTTTGTAGCAATGATAGGAATCTTTTAAGTATAACGAATGTGTAATATCGCAGTTAGTAGCAAAGATAGCGAACTTTTAAGTATAACGAATGTATAATATCGCAGTTAGTAGCAAAGATAGCAAGCTTTTAAGTGTAACGAATGTGTAATATCGCAGTTAAGCAAAGAAAATCTTTTATATATAACGAATGTGTAATTTAGTAGCAAAGATAGCAATCTTTTAAATATAACGACTGTGTAATATCGCAGTTAGTAGCAAAGATAGCAATCTTTCAAATATAACGAAAATATCGCAGTTAGTAGCAAAGATGGCAATCTTTAAGTATAACGAATGTGTAATATCGCAGTTAGTAGCAAAGATAGCAAGTCTTTTAAGTGTAACGACTGTGTAATATCGCAGTTAGTAGCAAAGATAGCAATCTTTAAGTATAACGAATGTGTAATATCGCAGTTAGTAGCAAAGATAGCAATCTTTAAGTATAACGAATATGTAATATCGTTAGTAGCAAAGATAGCAATCTTTTAAGTATAACGAATGTGTAATATCGCAGTTAGTAGCAAAGATCGATCTTTTAAGTAAACGAATGTGTAATATCGCAGTTAATTAAAGATAGCAATCTTTTAAGTATAACAAATGTGTAATATCGCAGTTAACAGCAAAATAGCAATATTTTAAGTAAAACGAATGTGTAATATTCGCAGTTAACAGCAAGGATAGCAATTATTATTATTATTATTATTATTATTATTATTATTATTATTATTATTATTATTATTACCTGTCTGGAATTCGCTGTTGCTTCCGGAACGAATGGCGAATTTGTTTTTTGAAATGTAAAACTTAAATTTTCATTTATTTTAATGTTATTCGCGCTAGTATTTATAATTAATGCAGCTATGTCATTAAATTTGACTATGTTAATTGAAACTAATAATTAAACTAGGCTAATTACGTTATGGTGAAGTGAGATATGCCGGATGGGATCAGTAGCTGAATCGACGAATTGCAAGTGTGATTCCACCACAGCTCAGGATCGAAACATGGAAAAACCACAATACTGTCCAGCCACAACACAGCCTCAAATGTGGCATCAAATTCCACGGTTTCTACACGGATGTTACTGCAACAGAATTGTTAAAAACTGTCCTTTTGCTTTCTCTCCATAAAACACGTAGAAATAAATTGATTTTTTGTAGTAAGGGTATTGATTTCAGGTTTATACATAACCAATAACTGCTTGAGCAATGACAGCTGTGAAATAAATTTTCTTGTCACGTGATTCTGTAAAGGTAATATTTTTTTGCACGATTGTATTTTTTGTTGTATTTGCAGTTATTGTTCTTAGGCCTTGAAAGTTAGAATTCCCACACAGAAACTTGTTGCTAGGGAAACCATTCTTCTTAACATAAAACTATACTGAAGTATTATTACTTAGTTACCATTACAGCTTGTATGCGGCAAAAAAATTTCGTGGTTTGGGCCTTGTAAGAGCGTCCTGGGAAGCATTTCTTCAGAACTGTAAAGTTTTAATTAATTTATTGGTTTGTGACAATCCCTATATGAACGCTGTGTGATCTCTAGAATCTGAACTTCAGTCATTCTGCAAACAACTGAGTCTGACTTGTTCTTCAGAAATTCGGAGATCGGTAACAATGAAGCTTAGAGAAGAACTACGTCATGGAGAATACGAATCATGGAGCAAGTTACCGGGTAAGGGTAAAGGTGTCGCTTTATATAGTGAGTTTCAGAAGCCAATAAATGGGTCGCCAATAAATCTGGGTTATCTATTTCGGAATGGATATCTTCTTTGAAGATGAATGCAAACTTTGTAGCTGTAAGGGCGGATCCTGGTAGGTCTTTGGACGATCCGGGTGCAGATATGGAAGCCCGGAAAACGAAACTCTTGCACACGTCCAGGGTCAATGTGATCATGGACTGTCACTGCGTAATGCTCGGCACCATAAAGTGAGGTCTTTAATTAATTATTGATACAGTATTAAAGAAGAAATCCTAGGAGGTGGAAGAGGAAGTAAGTTTTGTAGCAACAAATGGCTCTTCTAGACGCTTAGACATATTGGCGTATTCAAAGACCACCAAACATGGCTTCGTAATAGATCCTTCAATTAGGTATGACCAGCTTGAGGCATTTCACCAAAAAAGAAAGACATTTATGAACCAACTATTGAGGAGTTTAAAGAAAATATCATCTTAAACACATAGACATGATTGGTCTTTTATAGGGGCTCGTGGTATAATTCCAAAATTCTTTAATAAGTTTAGGAAACAATTTGGTTTACCTAAATCTTTAATGGATGATATTGTCACAGTAGTTTTGAAAAAGTCATGTCGAATTTTAAATAATAATTTACACTCTTAAGATACATTTTATTTAGAATTTAGTTACAACTTACTTACTTACAAATGGCTTTTAAGGAACCCGCAGGTTCATGGCCCCCATCACATAAGCCCGCCATCGGTCCCTATCCTGTGCAAGATTAATCCAGCCTCTTTCATCATATCCCACCTCCCTCAAATCCATTTTAATGTTATCCTTCCATCTACGTCTCGGCCTCCCCAAAGATCTTTTTCCCCCCCCCCATTAACACTCTATAGGCCTATGCATTTCTGGATTCGCCCATACGTGCTAAATTCCCTGCATCTCAAACGTCTGGATTTAATGTTTCGTGCCAGAGAATCAGTCCCAGTCCGAGGCTTATTGTAAGGTTTCGTAACAAGCTGTTTTTTTACGGTGATGGGTTGTTAGCCCTTCACCCAACCCCCAAGCTGGAGGACCATCCCTTATCGGCTGTCCACGACTGCTTATTCAATACATTCGCAGCTACCTTTCATATCTCCATATATAAGATTTTAGTATACATATTAATTTCTTTTTTATTATTTTACTCTGTGCGGTTTTCGGCGTAATAGATCGACTATTGATCAGATTTTTGTATTCGACAGATAATGGAGAAAAATGGGAGTATAAGGGTACAGTACATCAGTTATTCATAGATTTCAAAAAGGCGTATGACTCGGTTAAAAGGGAAGTATTATATGATATTCTTATTGAATTTGGTATTCCCAAGAAACTAGTTCGATTAATTAAAATGTGTCTCAGTGAAACATACAGCAGAGTCCGTATAGGTCAGTTTCTATCTGATGCTTTTCCAATTCACTGCGGGCTAAAGCAGGAGATGCACTATCACCTTTACTTTTAACTTCGCTCTAGAATATGCCATTAGGAAAGTTCAGGATAACAGGCAGGGTTTGGAATTGAACGGGTTACATCAGCTTCTTGTCTATGCGGATGACGTGAATATGTTAGGAGAAAATACACAAACGATTAGGAAAACACGGAAATTTTACTTGAAGCAAGTAGAGCGATCGGTTTGGAAGTAAATCCCGAAAAGACAAAGTATATGATTATGTCTCGTGACCAGAATATTGTACGAAATGGAAATATAAAAATTGGAGACTTATCCTTCGAAGAGGGGAAAAATTCAAATATCTTGGAGCAACAGTAACAAATATAAATGACACTCGGGAGGAAATTAAACGCAGAATAAATATGGGAAATGCGTGTTATTATTCAGTTGAGAAGCTCTTATCATCCAGTCTGCTGTCCAAAAATCTGAAAGTTAGAATTTATAAAACAGTTATATTACCGGTTCTTCTGTATGGTTGTGAAACTTGGACTCTCACTCTGAGAGAGGAACATAGGTTCAGGGTGTTTGAGAATAAGGTGCTTAGAAAATATTTGGGGCTAAGCGGGATGAAGTTACAGGAGAATGGAGAAAGTTACACAACACAGAACTGCACGCATTGTATTCTTCACCTGACATAATTAGGAACATTAAATCCAGACGTTTGAGATGGGCAGGGCATGTAGCACGTATGGGCGAATCCAGAAATGCATATAGAGTGTTAGTTGGGAGACCAGAGGTAAAAAGACCTTTAGGGAGGCCGAGACGTAGATGGGAGGATAATATTAAAATGGATTTGAGGGAGGTGGGGTATGATGATAGAGACTGGATTAATCTTGCACAGGATAGGGACCACTGGCGGGCTTATGTGAGGGCGGCAATGAACCTTCGGGTTCCTTAAAAGCCATTTGTAAGTAAGTAAGTATTTTACTCTGTGTTTATATTTGTAAATCATACGTCGTCAGTATACTGAGGTATAAGAGTCTACCTCCGTTGGGAGGCAGTTTGTAATAATAATAATAATAATAATAATAATAATAATAATAATGGTAATAATAATTATAATAATGATAATAATAATAATAATAATAATAATAATAATAATAATAATAATAATAATAATAATTTTGTGTAGGCCTTGTAGTAATATTGCTTTAAATTTTCAATATATTGTATTTGCAATTTTAAAAATATGATCGTGCAAATAATGTTTTACAGTAGGGACATGTTTGTGAAGTGCATTACAAAATCTCATCCCAACCTTGTCTCGTAATATACAGTAGAGCCCCAATTATCCATCACACTATTAACCGATCGGTGGATTATCCGACTACTATCTATTTCTCGCCCTTTTTTTTTTTTGCTTCAGAAATAATATAACTTATACAGAGTACTCTTTTGTACATTATATTAGTAGGCCCTATGTATTTTTTTCTAGAGAATGTTATTACAAACCTTTATCTTTACATAATATTGTCTAATGTTCGAATTTCCGTTCTATATACTCGTAACTTCTATATAAAATGTCTTCCAAGGCTGTCAACGGATAACGTGTTTTGCTAAGTATCGAAAAAGTGCAAATAATTTAATTTTTTGGAAAGGGAAAGTGTGGCTCATCTCGCATCAGAATATGAGATTGGATTACAACTGCGCGATTTAATAAAAAAACAAGGATAAAGTGTAAAAAAATATGTAAATCTACAATATAAGACTTCCATTATTCCTGTCCTTCCTGGGACAGCCATTACAAGCAGTTTCTTTTCCCCTTAAAATCCCATTGTTGGCAACCAGATCTAAATTAGTGATCCACTCATAGCGAGTTAAATACCAAACCCGCGGAGGAAATTACAAAATCTTCCATGGTACGGATCATCTGATTTTTTTATCAACCGCTCAATCCACTCCCTTCATTACAGCTGGCGCCAGCGTTTTTGGCGTGTGTCCTAAAGTATAATGCTCAGTTTGTGAGCATGTTGCTAGTGTAGCTAAGAATGTTTCCACTTCCTATGCACGTCAGATCAGCCATTTGCCAAACACAGTTGTCAAACTGATTGCGGCAAAGGTAAAACACATGTACTTAACGTTTCCATTACTTACTTCACACGCCAAAAACGGTGACGCGGACTGTACCACGGGTAATAGAAGTTCTACTGTATACTACTTCAGTGTATGGAGAACATATTCCCAAGATTCAATTCTTCAGAAAATAAGCGCTTTTAATACATTTCACATAGTAGTGACCTATTTTAAATCAGCTGTAACAGTTTCCTTCTTTTCATATTGGTGCCTGAAACTTCAATTGAGTCTTCTTCATTGTAGCGCATTTATCATGGAAACTTACTCCCGAATCAATGAAGTTTTCCACTGTGGCGGAACAGTAGCAGAAGACCTCGTTTGATGTTGGAAATGTAACAGAAACATTGTGATTAAAGGGTGTATAATGAATTAAAGTGTCTTGCTAATCTATTGAAACGCACTGTAATAATTGTATTCGGCCACTTGAACGCAGTGGCTGGTCTCCTGGCTCGTACAAGTGTTATTAAAGGGCGCAAAGGAAAACGCTGCTACAGTTCCGCTGTAATTGTCTTTTTCGTCATATATCTCTTGCTACAACAAAGGTTATAAATTAGAGCTCCACCTCCACGTAATGGGTACAAACGTTCCCTACAAATTGTGCAGTATTTTATGGTGGCAGATATGTGCAAGTCTCTAGGCTGTAAAAACTTTTCATAATTGCTATTTCTTGTAGGCTATCTATATAAGGAAAACACGTACTTTATAAAATCTGAAACCTGGTTGAGTGTAAGAGAAGGCTGTACGGCTTTATCTCTGCCAGGTTAAATAAAGCCATTATTATTACTATTATTACTTTTATTATTATTATTACTATTACTATTACTATTATTATTACCGTTATTATTATTATTACCGTTATTATTATTATTATTATTACTATTACCATTATTATTATTACCATTATTATTATTATTATTATTATTATTACTATTATTATTACTATTATTATTACTATTATTATTATTACTATTATTATTATTATTACTATTATTATTACTATTATTATTACTATTACTATTATTATTATTATTACTATTATTAGGCCTACTATTTTATTATTATTATTATTATTATTATTATTATTATTATTATTATTATTATTATTATTTATTATTATTATTATTATGTCAAATGCAAAAGACCATGTTTGTAATGGAAATTTACTACAAATCTGTAGAGATGTGTAATAATAATAATAATAATAATAATAATAATAATAATAATAAAATTTACTTATTTACTTACAAATGGCTTTTAAGGAACCTGGAGGTTCATTGCCGCCCTCACATAAGCCCGCCATTGGTCCCTATCCTGAGCAAGATTAATCCATTCTCTATCATCATATCCGACCTCCCTCAAATCTATTTTAATATTATCTTCCCATCTACGTCTCGGTCTCCCAAACGTCTTTTCCCTCTGTCCTCCCAACTAACACTTTATATGCATTTCTGGATTCCCCCATACGTGCTACATGTCCTGCCCATCTCAAACGTCTGGATTTAATGTTCCTAATTATGTCAGGTGAAGGATACAATGCGTGCAGCTCTGCGTTGTGTAACTTTCTCCATTCTCCTGTAACTTCATCCCTTTTAGCCCCAAATATTTTCCTAAGAACCTTATTCTCAAAAATCCTTAACCTATGTTCCTCTCTCAAAGTGAGAGTCCAAGTTTCACAGCCATACAGAACAACCGGTAATATAACTGTTTTATAAATTCTAACTTTCAGATTTTTTGACAAATGGAAATTTAACTTACTATATATATATATATATATATATATATATATATATATATATATAAAGATGTGTAATAATAATAATAATAATAATAATAATAATAATAATAATAATAATAACAGTCTCTTAGATAAATCGGTTCGCCAAGCACACTGGGTCGTAAGCGACCGCAGTTCAAATCTCAGTAGGCTATTATCGAAGTCGTGTTTTGAGGAAGGCGAAGACAGGGTTGTGGAAGTTTTTCTTGGAGTTCTCCTGTTCTCACCAACACTATCCACAATCGATCATTCTCCATCGCTGGATAATAAAATTGATAACTGATCACTAATTTTAATCCCACAGATTTCAACATCTTGTTCAGACAGAGCAGAAATCAGACATATCATTGCATATTATTGGTTTCAATCCAACCTACTTGTCTTAAATCGTACTAGAACTATTGTTGTACCATTTTCGTTAACATCTGTTTCTATGAAATCTCCTGATTCGCTCTTGTATTTAAAAATTCATACAACCAATTGTTATTCTAATAATTTTATTGTAACTGTCCTATTCTACATGAATCTCCTCAAGTTAAGTATCTCGGAATAATAATAATAATAATAATAATAATAATAATAATAATAATAATAATAATAATAATAATAATAGACCATCACTTACGTTGGGATAAACATGTTCTTTTCCTTTGAAATAGATTAAGAAAAAGTATTTACTATTTACTACGAAATTACTTGACCGTCCATACTTTACGACTGATTTATCTCGCATTAGTTTTTATTTTAGTAGGTTATTTTACGACGCTGTATCAACATCTCAGGTTATTTACCGTCTGAATGAAATGAAAGTGATAATGCCGGTGAAATGAGTCCGGGGTCCAGCGCCGAAAGTTACCCAGCATTTGCTCGTATTGGGCTGAGGGAAAGCCCCGGAAAAACCTCAACCAGGTAACTTGCCCCAACCGGGAATCGAACCCGGGCCACTTGGTTTCGCGGCTAGACGCTCTAACCGTTACTCCACAGGTGGACCCTCGCATTAGTACAAGCTATGTTACAATATGGTATTATAGGATGGGGCTGTATGTACTTTTAGTGCCTCCCTCATACCAATAAGAGTGCTACAGGAAAGAATAATACATATATGTCTTAATAAGCCTCTTCATTATCCCTCATAACTGTTATATTCTGAATTAAAAGTACCGGTATTTAATATTCGTCAAGTTTATAGCAATGTCTTATTAAATTTCGTACATGAAAACCGCAATACATTTAATAAATTTGTATTCACGTAAATATAAAATTAAAAGATCAGACAACATAATTATGCTTGACAGAACCTAAGCGTACCACAACTGTAGCTTATAATCACAGCAGCATCTCCGGTCCAAGGCTCTATAAGAAGGTAACAGCTAAATTACCAGACATTCAATTTGCTAATGCCCCTTATTTTAAAAATCGATAAAAAATTATTGTTTAGGAGGCAATTTGAAGTTTGAATTTCTGTATTACCTGTGTTTTTTTCTTTTTCACTCTTTACTTTTTATTTTTTGTTAATTAAATAATTAATAATTGTAAGTAAGTAATTAAATAATTATTATGGATTTATTAATTTGTCTACAGAATAATATCTGTAATATTGACAATTAATATTAGAGGAGAAAAATTCGCTCCGGCGCCGGGGATCGACCCCGGGTCCTTGGTAGAACCAAGGAGCGAATTTTTCTCCTCTATCGTATATTAATTGTCAATTCGCTCCTTGGTTCTACCAAGGACCCAAAAATGCATCGATCCCCGGCGCCGGAGCGAATTTTTCTCCTCTAATATTAATTGTCAATATTACAGATATTATTCTGTAGGACAAATTAATAAATCCATAATATTCTCATAGCTAGCAGTGCATATAACTGCGGAATCCCGGCCAAACAAGTCACTCAGCTGAGTGCGCCCCTAGTATAATGGTAGTTGACATCGGACATAAATGCCTAACTTGGAGTAAGGCCACAAAAGGAAACATTGAAGGAGAGGAATTCGATCCGGTGCTGTGGATTGAATTCGGCGTAGCTCAGTGGTCAGAGCGCTTCGATCTCCGGCGCCGGATCAAATTTTTCTCCTCTAATATTAATTAAATACTTGTTCGAAATTTTGTGCAATGCCGCCTGAGCACGAGTATGTACTCTTTCTGGGGGTGCTAGAGTGATTTTTATATGTATTATAAAAAACAATACGTATCTTTATTCTAGTAATAAATTATTATCATTATTATTATTATTATTATTATTATTATTATTATTATTATTTCATATGGTTAACAAACTGATAATAAATAAATAACACCAATCAAAACAAATTTTCATAAAATATGAGTGGCGGTTATTATAAATAAATTCAACAGAGGTAAATAGAAATAATAAAAATGAACCGGTTCTCTAGTTTCAGCGGATATGGACTCATAAACATGCATTACATGTAGCCTGTCGGCAATATTGCAGCTCTATTCCCCATCGTGGGGTATTTTAATTATTAGATCAATGTGTTCGTAGTAAATAATTTAACGAATTTTAATCTCTTGCAGTTGCAAACTCAGTTTTATTTTTTTAAGTTCGTATTTCTAATAACATTTCAACGTAGTGAGCATCATTTGCAGAATGAGTATTATTTATGCCAACGAAATTATTTTAAAATCTGTAATTTATTAATTCCTAGCAGATTGTTTCGATATACATATGGTGTTTGACAGGTATTTGGTAAAGTACTGAATTAGCTATAATGTTTCGTATTTTATTCATTAAAAAAGAGATAGAAGACCGTGGTGGATAACAAAATGCTCTGCTGTAACACTTCTTACAAGACCCTTCAGGGGGTTCGAGTCCCAACAAATGCATAGATTTTAATTTGACATAGGCCTATAATTATTTATGAAAACTGTAAATACATATATAGATGACTTTGATGCGTAATTTCGTAGCGTTTTTGTTCGTCATCACAACACTGCGTTGCTAAGAGACTGTTTATCGTTTGTCATTTGTTATTTGGAGTGTTTTGCTTCTAAATACGCCTTGGATTTTGCGCATTTGAAGAAAGATTGTGCTATTTGTGGGCTAAAGAAGATGGAGTGTCAAATGGGGAAAAACAAAAAAAAAGAACACTTTCGACATATTCCTCTGATTGAGTTTAATAGAGGAGTAAAAGCAAATACCGTAGTATAATAATAATACCGGACAGCTAGCAGTTCTGCGCGCGAACAACGCTGGTGCTGCTACCTAGGCGGCCGGTGTGGAGATACTCGCGAAACAAGCTGTAATCAACTGCAATGTATATTGTTGCTGGGCTAGTTAATAGTTTTATTAATTGGTGCTGTGTTAAAATGTCTGGGTGTATATGTGCTACAATTGCTACAAATTACAGTATTATTAATTGCTCCAAATCGTACTTTCGATTTCCGAGAGTTCATAAAACGTGAGTGAACAAAATTCTTTATTAGGCCTAATGCCTTTATCTATGTGTTCATAGAACAATAAAAATTAGTTTTTATTTAAGTGTAATAAATGAATAGAAGTTAAAATGTATTGGAAATTTTAAGGTTTTATCAAATTAAGTTTTATTGTTGTCCACATGCCTTTATTAATTATTACAAGCATCAGATTACTATCATTTTTATCTTTGCAGTTGTCAGCAATGGGTATATAAAACGTCATTGTAAATTCATTCTTAATGTCAGAATTAATTTTGTGTCACTAAAGGAAAGAAAAAAATGCGCAATATTTCTCATAATTATGCAGCTTTGATATAAAATGTTACATTAAATAAGGTACTATTCAATTAATATTTGTATTTGTGGACGTAATTCCACGCCGCCCCATTCGATGTCAAATCCGTGATATTTCGGTCAATGCTGCTAGTATACAGCTGTCCGGTATTATTATAGTAAAGTATTTGGTAAAAGTAGTAAAGGCGGCTCGAAACTTTTGTGCCGTATACGGGAGAATGTCATCGGAGAGAGCACTGCAAGAAAATGGTTTTGTCATTTCAATACAAAACACCCCGTACAAAAGTTAGTATCCATCCACAAAGATAATGTGCGTCTGGTGGGATAAAGAGGGCTTCGTGCACTACGAATTGCTTCGAAAATATAGCCATAACTACTGATATTTATGTCCAACAACTCGGACATCTTGCGGTCGCAATTGAAGAAAAACGACCGGGAAGACTGCATCAAGTGCTGCTGCAAATGATATGCACGCCTGCACTCCCTAACATGACGAAAGCAGCTATCCAGGAGCTTGACTGGAAAGTCATTCACATCCCTCGTATTCTTCCGATCTTGCGCCCTCAGATTTCCATCTTTTCCGTTCTCTATTCAACAATCTTCAGGACAACTCCTTTGATAACGTAGATGCTTTACAAACTTGACGAATTCTTTAACTCCAAACCAGCAGATTTCTTAGACGCGGAATCTGGAAACTACCCTAGCGTTGGCATAGAGTCATAAAGTACATAATGTAGAAAAATATATTACTAGTTAGCCTATTATTTGTCTTTTGTTCATCTCAAATAAAAATTTCTGTCGCAGCGAAAAACGCTACGAATTTTTCCATCAAAATGATATACTGTAGACATACATAGTGATTTAGGGAAATAGTAAACATTTTAGGGCTGGAGTATGGACTATTCTGAGTAAAATGGAAGCTAATATAGACACATGTCCAATTTTCAATGGGTGTGGAGATACAACTGTTTGAATGTTACGCATAACAAGCGCTGCAATTGACAAGAAGAAATACAAATGATTTAATCATTACATTTATTGCTTATTTCCATGGCATCAATATTTTCAGCAGTCCTATGCCCTTACAATGTCATATCGGAAATGCAGTAAACAAAAGGCTACGAGGTTTGCAGTCATTTGGTCTCTACATTAAACAGTACCCAATGATAAACAAGTAAAGAGCTTACATTAGAAGGTATGTTGTTCTTACAGTACTCATTTCAAATCCCTTATTTCGCACAGAAGTTAATTTAGTTTTAACCCATATTTATTAGACTTGTTTTTCTTGTTTTGTTTTTATTAGAATATTAAATGCGTTTTCAAAATGGAAATCACATTGAACATCTCTTATAATGTTGTCAACAACTACTCATATCTTGGAGAATATTAATTGAGGTGCTGGATGAAAGTTAAGCTTAAGTTGAAAATCTATGTTTTTTTGTATAATATTTTAGACTATGAATAATTCAAATACAATATCGATCATAATTTAAACACAACCCATTTTAAATATTTGTGAATGAGGAGCATAATATTAGGGGAGAGTCGGGTAGTATCGGACATCGGGTAGTATCGGACAGTACGTTTCTTTCATCTACCACCATATGCTAGTACCTGAATGACACGGTTACGTTTCTCTATGCGACATCGCAAACGTAACCATGTCAATCAGGTACTATCATCGTGTGGTAGATGAAAGAAACTCACTGTCCGATATTACCCGATGTCCGATATTACCCGACTCTCCCCAAAGTTAGACAACTTCTTCTTTGATGCTTCGTGGCATCGGTATTTTTATTTTTCATGTGCGTGTATCTAGTATGAATGTTTGTTATTGCATTCGACTTTACTCACATCAAAACACGATTTTTAGACTTCCTGGTGGTGTATTCGTGAGATGGAAAATAATGAGGGAGATTTAAAGTTCCGGCGTGTACATTCTTAAAAGCGCAGTAGCACTCTTGTCTGAAATCCTTCGCGGAATGGAAGCCACGTATATAAGTGCCTTTCGGTGCTACGAACAAGGAAGTATTAAATGTTGTAGATTACCTTCGAGCTTCTCTCTCACGAGGAAATAGTTTTCTTGTTGGATTGAAGTAGAACACATGTGGGTGGTAGAAGTGAAAATGTATCCTCGCAGGTCGTGACGATCTTAGTTCATGTCCCAGAGTGTGTAAAGCTACTTAAAATCGCGCACTTTCTGTCTTCCGAAATACTATGGCGAGTTCTTACTGTTCGATTTAATTCTGAGCTGAATAATGATTGAGTATTTATGACTATCTAATATAATAAACATGAAAATAACAAATTCAATTCGCATAATTATGGATCGATAACAATTACTTTTACTCGACAATTAACTGCCGCTGAAACTTGATATTTTCTTACAATGTGTATAAATACAACTACAATAAAAATCATAAAAGCATAAAACAAATTTCTCTGTAATAAAAAAGATAAGAAAAATATCCTTTTGTGTCAATAGTTCCCTCCCCCAATGGTATGCGACTGTTAAATGCGAAAATTAGCAAATAGTTACTTTTTAAATTTGAATTTTGAATTCATTTTTGTATTTTGTTCCAATAAGTCCTATAATGATAATACAAACATGTGATGTTTTTGATATTTCAGTCTTAGACTTATTTATAGAAAAATATATCCACAAAGTTATTTTTGCTAATACATCTTAGTTAACGTTTTCGCCCCTTATTGTGGGCTTCATCAGACTAATAATGTATATATATATAAATATATATATATATATATAAAAATTTAAAAAAAGACGATATATATATAACATATATATATGATGTCTGTGACAAATCCATATTACGTATTACAAAAGTTTAAAAATGAAAAAACGATCTGTAAGAAATCGATCTTGAGATTAAAAACAATGATGGTTAAGATAATTAACAATGATTACATATTGTATAAAATGTTTTGAAAATATGCATATTTAATATTAATATACTGAAATTGTTTATGAGATAGAGATTGTTTCATATACATGCTTTTCTGTCTTCACTATGTTTGTTGAGTACCGTATATACTTTACTCAATGACTATTTGAATGTAGAACGACCTGTAAGAAATCGCTTGTTTATCTTGCTATTAATGATAGACAATTTCAGTATGTCAATATTAAATATGCATATTTTCAATAAATTTTGTACATGTAATCATTGTTAATTATTTATAATCTTCATTGTTTTTAACCTCAAGGTCGTCTTCTTTTAAACTTTTTAAAAATTTTAAACTTTGATGATATTTTCAAGTTGAAGGAGATTTCTCGCCTTTCTTTTGATGGCAATCCTAGACGAGAAATTTATGTTGCATAAATATGAGGTTATAAATATTATCAAAAATTGTATAACTTCGTTCGCGACCAATAAACCATTGTTGTTGTTGTTATTATTATTATTATTATTATTATTATTATTATCATTAAATTTGGAAAAAGTTATTGACATCCAGCCTCCCTCAAATCCATTTTAATATTATCCTCCATCTATGTCTCGCGCCTTTCCAAAAGTGTTATTCCCTCCGGCCTCCCAACTAACACTCTATATGCATTTCGCCCATACGTGCTACATGCTCTGTCAATCTCAAACATCTGGATTTAATATTCCTAATTATGTCAGGTAAAGAATAAAATGCTTTCAGTTCTGCGTTGTCTAACTTGCTCTCCATTCTCCTCTAACTTCATTCCTCTTAGCCCCAAATAGGAAATATTGCTGTCTTGTCAGTGTTGCCAACTGTTACCAGATATCACACGATCCTACGTACTGAATGACTTATTTATTTACCGTACTTTACCTTTATGTTGGAAGGTTATTCTAATCAGTAATTTGTAACATATTTTCGTAGGCAAACTATATGAGAAAGGGGTCAACATGTTAGATATTTTGTCTGGCAATATGGCATTCATTGGTTTGACTAACAATTGATTCACGAGACCTAACCTAAAAATGTATTTTGTTTGACCACATGAAATTATTAGTACTAACTCTGAAAACTTACTTGACTATAGTCTTGACTTATAACCACAATGCAATGCATAAAATAACTGTTATGTATTAATATTAATACTGATGTTAATTAATTATTAGTATGTTCAAATTTCACTAGCTTCCAGTAACCGACCAGAAATCTAGTTCAATTTTAATTTCATGGATCTTCCCGTAATATCGGTAGGACAATTTAATAAAATAACTGTCTAGCAACGACTTCCGATCTAAGACCCCGGGTTTTAATTCCCATCATATCAAATGCTGTAGGACAATTTAATAAAATGACTGACTAGCAACGACTTCTAATCTAAGACACCGGCTTTCAATTCCTATCATATCGGTAGGACAATTTAATATAATAAGTGTCTAGCAACGACTTCCAAGACACCGGGTTTCAGTTCTCGTCATGTCTGTGACTTTTCTTTTATAAAACGATTGTCGATCATTTACTTCTAATCTAACACACCGGGTTTTAAATTAGTTTCTTGTCACAACACGCACAATTAAAATTTTACTCCAAAACTCGCATTACTTATGAGACAGTATCTGTATTTCTGTCTTTACACTCGACGCATTGATTAACCACTCACATTTGTGTACGAATAATATTGCTGACGTTTTCGTATTAACAGAGCAGATTTCTCGAATGTCAAAAACGTAATCGTTTGACGATAAAGAAATACATAGATATATTCAGAACTTCTGTTTTCGACCAGGTTCCTTGACACGTCACATTTGTCAGAATTCTCGTACAGAAATTGATTGCGCTTAGTAAACGATGTGAAACCTTTAACCTAGCGTAGAAGACTCTTGAATCTTTTCAGGAATATTTAGTGATTAATATTTTTCGTAACAGATGCGACGTCATGTTGAATTGAATGCGTGCCAGACAGACATAATGAGGTAGACGCATCCAGGTTATCAATAGTGACGGGCATCGCTTTAAAAATAATGATGCTCCGTCACTTCTCTCGCCAGCAACATCGACTTTAAGCTGAAATTGTTTATATTAATGGCTGTTGTGAACCCTAATTAATGGCCATGTTAAAGCCAATTTTATCACTTAATTAAAACTGTAAATTGATTGCAATGCCGAAATGAGGCGTCTCATCTGTGTATAAAGAGTGGATCGTACGTTATAAAAATAATCCGTGTCACGAATATGAAACAAAGATAAAGGCACAATCTTTAGACACTTTTAACTCGTATGTAGGGCATGTAGGTACAGTTCCATTGCTTTCATGACCTCGGTAAGCGGCACCACTCTTCACCCCGGGAAAAACACGGCATCCAATGTGACAGATGGAAAAAATTTCGATTAAAATTGCAGATGCACTTAGAGAAATCTTATGACTAGACAGTGAATGCGGGATGACTTATCGTTGAATGCAGGTGCACATTTACTATATGTTACATTTTTTTCATTCAGACCATTGGCTGAACAGGTTTTAATCGTAAACAGCGACGTCAACATGCTGCTGTATCTCCGTACAGTCAGAAGGAAAAGAAAAATAACGTACTGTAGTACATACGTTGCAAATTTCAGTCCTCGTCATCATTGATACAATTACCAGCGTTGCAGTAAACGACGATATATTCTCGTAAGTTGTCGAAGCTGAATCGTCTTCTCCTTACGCTTAAACAGTTTTTGTATCGAGAGAATTTCTGAAGAAAACCTCTAAAATGGGGATCACTCAATTTCTTTAGAGGAATACTGGGTGTTCATTTCAAAGTGTGTCATGACGTCACTGTTGTGAGTCAGCGATTTGAAGCGAGTTTAAGCTTTTATGTCAGAGAAGTTGCCTATTAATCAAGGCGTTCAATCTGAACTTGAGAACGTGTACGGTATAACTTGAATGTCGTAGCAACAGATGGCGGTCTGTAAAGTCTGTGTGCTACCATAACCTCTTTCGAACTGTGTTTTGCGCGGGCAAGTCGTACGCAGGGTATTTGTTATCATCGATTGTGTACGGCAACATTCCACAACACAAATCAAAATGCTCCGTGTCCATGTTGACCGTCCAAGTTAATGTCAACAAATACGTAAGTAATCGTCTTAACCCTCTCCCCATATCCCGACAGTAAGAAAAAAAAACTCACTTCAGTACGTGTTTCCAAACAGTTCACATTCTTGCCACTACTGGCGTTACCGTACGTATCGGTAAGTAATCTTCAGAATGAACGCCGTACTTGCTAGGCAACTTCTCTCACATTTAGGTAATACGCATTTGCGGAAGTGTAGGAAGATTGAATTCTCTAGGCTCATCGGATAGCCACATGACGACATACAGCGAGCCATGACACATTTTGAACTGAACACCCAGTATTTGTACTGAGCATCATGTTGCACGTGTCGTTAGACCCGCACAACTAAATGATGATGATGATGATGATGATGTAGTAGATGGTTCCTCAGATTTCATTTCAACTCATTTCCTGTGCGATGTACTGTTACAATGTTTCTCTATAGCCTGAGTTGTCCTGTTTTTATTTCAATTTTACATACATACATTACACACGATATTGTCTTCATTAATACATAAAATGTCACTCTCATACTTCTTAATAGCATTCCGTAACTGAGCGAATTTAACGTTTTGCCATTATGAACGGATCAGCACAACATATTCAACGCGTACTAAATTCTTGAGCAGGATAACACAACTGCACACATTGCGTTGTAATGTTATTACGAACTGATCGGGGTTCATTCGTTTTGTACGCTGCTGTACTCGCCAGGTACACAAAAGACGGACGGCGCGGCACGTGCCATATACTCTGATACGAAACAACTTCACTTTTCCTTAAGTCATCCCGCATCCACTGTCTACTTATGACTGTGCTTTGATGTACAAAATTCTCCAGGATATCAACTTGGGTATATTCAAAGATTGCAACATTGAATACCTGCCTGAAAAAACATTATGAAATTTTGTAGGCCCTAACGGTAAATGAAAATAATTTGTTGCAGTATTGTTTGTAAATAAAATTTATTCCTAAATATTTCTGTATACTAAGTTTTAGGCTTACATTCTATAAAATCAATTACTGTGTCTGATAAACTGTGCAACGTTTCGTTACTTGAAAAGTTGGCAAATTTTACATTCAACGTTCTTACACACATATTCATTTGTATTTCGGCTAATGATTCATGATATGTTATAGTTTTCTGTTCATGAACTTTTTTACGTAGAACTTATTCACTTGTTTCTGTAAATAGTGTGTAATTCACATTTATTTTTCCAGAACCCTCGGGGTCATTCACTTTGTGAACTCATGTCTTTTTAGGAGAATATAAAGACCTACTCGTATTGCAACTGTTTAACTTCAAGAACGGAATAATCCACCGATGTGGAGTAACGGTTATCATGTCTGACCGTGAAACTATCGGGCCTCGGTTCAAATCCTGGTTGGAACTAGTTACCTGGTTGAGGTATTTTCCGGTTTTTTTCCTTAACCCGTTATGTGAAAATGCTGGGTAACTTTCGGTGCTGAACCTTGGACTCATTTCGCTGGCATCATCACCTTTATTTCACTCAGACGCTAGATAACCATCGCAGTCGTATTGTATTGTATTTATTAACATTCCATGGTATTCGTACATTGCTTCACAGCTAGAATATGGAACAAATCAAAAAACTTAATACTACTGTAAAGTCTTAACTTATAGTCACAGTCTAGTTGAAATATATACAGAAGAGGTTTACAATATAGTCTACTAGTACAACACAAAGTTAGTACCAATTTCATGAAGCGTTGTTGAATGTCACGAATTCATCTACAGAATAGAAGGCTTGAGAAATTAGGTACTTCTTTAATTTGGTCCTAAATAATCTCATGTTTTGAGTTTCATTTTTATACCGATAGGGAGGCTATTAAAAATGTTTACTGCCATATAGCGCACTCCTTTTTGATAGCACGATAGACTTGCCCATGGAGTATGAAAGTCATTTTTGACGTGTATTTATGCTATGAACTCTTGAATTAGTTACAAAGTTTTCACGATTACATACGAGGAAGATTATTAATAAAAAAAAATATACTGGCAAGCCATTGGCATTTTTGTAGTTGTTTTTAAATAGTCCTACACAATTCCCTAGATTTGGCACCTACTATTATTCTAATTACTCTTTTTTTTGTAGTAGGAAGTACTGTTACTATCTGTGGAATTTCCCCAGAATATTATTCCAAAACTCATTACCGAGTGGAAGTATCCAAAGTATACTGTTTTTAAGATATTGATATTTACTATCTTTTGCATAGATCTAATAGCAAAACATGCTGAATTTATTTTGGGGGTAATTTCTTTAATATCATTTTTCCAATTTAACACATTATCGATTTTTAAGCCAAGAAATTTGGTTGTTGTTTTTTTCTAATAGGGACCTATTATTAATAATTGCGCTTTAATTTTGCGAGGTTGAATTTGGACAGGATTTAAATTGAATTATGTTAGTTTTGTTACAATTTAGTACTAATTTATTGACTGAGAACCAGTCACATATTTTGAAGAGAATTTCCTCTGTTGAAGATTAGAATGTGTTGGAGTTATTGGCTGCAGTTACTATACTTGTGTCATCTGCAAATAATATGGGATGACTGACATCTTTTATTAAGGAGGCAAGATCATTTATGAACACTAGAAAGAGTAGGGGACCTAATATTGATCCTTGAGGAATTCCATTACTAATAGTCCCCTCCCCTGTCGAGGTAAATTTCACAGTTGTATTAATTTCGACTTTTTATTTCCTAAGTTGATTAAGAGTCGTAAAATAAACCATTAAAAATAAATGGAAATTATTGAACATGTGTTTGGGCTCCAGATTTAACATTTAACTTCATCTGTGATAGGCCTATATCTGTCAGCTAAGCTTCTTCAAGCTTGCACACTGACTTCACTTTTTGAATTAGATAGGTATATCTTATGATTTTAAAATTCATAACCTACTAATTCTTCGTTATATTTTATACTTTGTTTCAAATAATATATCTACTTGTATATAAACTTTAAGATTCTTGTGTTGCTTTACTTAATTAAATGTGTATGTTTTTCAAATAGCAATGTTGAAACCACCTGAATTTTTATTTGAATGGTGCCAACATTTATCTTGAACTGACCTTAGACTTTCGGAACTTTTATAAAACGGGGTTTCGATATTTTTAGCTTTTAAATCATGTCATGAATGAAACATTCAACATTTCGAGCTACATTTCGACTCATCGAGGAATACACTGTTGAAGTTAAGGGAAATTTGGGTTGAAAAGGGGAAATTGTGTCAGAACTCTCCCACCACTCCCTGACGGACATGCTACAAATCTTAGAATTGCAAGCTACGTCAGACAAGAACGCGAAACGAGGAAAACGGACGAGTCTTTGATCCAGCAACCCGTGGGCACTTTAATTAATTCCGTTCGAGTTCGTTAACTTTGCATCCGACATCACAACATTCATTGCAAAATATTTCCATGTAAACAATCTAAGATCCAATTAGTTTAATTGGCGCAACTACTTTAACGCTAAATGTGCAATCAAAATCAGTCGTATGATCGTTGTTTAAGAGGTACTGAGAGGAGAGAAAAAAGTCAATTCGCCGTGCAGCTTATACCCTCCAGCACAACTTCACAAGCGGTGGAGCCGTGTCGGTGTTTTTCTGGCACCGTACTCTATCTTGAGTGGCCAGTGAAATCGAACTGCGATACTAAAAGAACCGTTGTTGTACTTGACCTTAATTTAATGGCTTATATTCCTTTTTTGCCAGATATTATTCGGTTACGTTTTCCTTACGTCATGTAGCAGACAGCCATTCGGTGGAGTGTTGCGTGTCTAGCCATAAAATTTCTGCAGAGAAAGTGTTATCAGCTGTGGTCTGAATTTGTAATGGCTGATTAGTGAGTGCTGTAGCTGTAGCTGGTTGGTGAAGTCCAACACGTGTTCGGTGTTATAACCTCCGCTAGTAAGATTCATGTCTTGTCTTGGTGCCTCAGTCTGAATGTTTATTATTGTCCGGCTCGTAGAGGACAGAGAATTTAATTTACCATATCTTACGGCGAAGTAAATAGAAATGAGCTTTGTAACGTAATAATGTAAAGAGCGTTTACAAATCTTTTTATAGATCGAATGCAAACCTTGTTTAATCTATACTAATAATAAATCTGTAGCCGAAATTTTTCTGGTAATTTTCGATTTTCCAAAAATAATTGGTCCTAACATATATAATTAACCACCCTGAAACCGAAAATCCCTTTTTTAAATTTTTGTTTGTATGTCTGTCTGTATGTTTGTTACCTTTTCACGCGATAATGGCTGAACAGATTTCGATGAAAATTGGAATATTAATTAAGTTCGTTGTAACTTAGATTATAGGCTATATGGCATTCAAAATATATTATTTAAAAGGGGGTTATAAGGGGGCCTGAATTAAATAAATCGAAATATCTCGCTTATTATTGATTTTTGTGAAATATGTTACATAACAAAAGTTTCTTTAAACATGATTTCTGATAAGTTTTATTCTCTGAAAAATTTTGATAGGACTGATATTTAATGAGATAAATGAGTTTTAAAATTAAAATAACTGCCATCTAAGGCGGTGTATTGAAATAAAAAACAAATGACTTCGTCTATAAGGGGCCTTGGACACAACAATCGAAAGCTATGAAACATAGCCTACAGACAATGTTTCTGTGTTCGTATGAAGTAATATCGGAAGCTAAATTAACCGATTTGTATAATTAATTATTATTTCATCATTGGAAAGTGTAGTTTCTCTGGATGGGCATAATGCTATAATGTTATTACAGTAACTTGTGAGTGAATTGAGGACAGGTAAGATTAAAATAGCTTCTTATGCACAGAAAACTTGATAGGTTATTCTGTATATTCATTTCCTGTATTTCTTATAATAATGTTTATGAACATATTCATTTTTATCTCAGAGAATTAACGAACAACGAGAGTGTATTGATTTAGTATGCAGTAATAGTACGTTAGCTTAGCAATCCATTATTTTATAATTCAAATTTTAACTATGCTCAATTGAATCGTGTTAAAATACATAAAATACATATGCAATAAATGCAATGCAAAAAAATTGGGTAATGAGCCAAGCAGATTATGTTGCGCTGTTGTAAAAGTTGTTCCTCCTGAGATTCAAGAGCTCCCACAACAAATTAAAAACTTTCTAATTCAGTACATCCGTTATCAACACACTTTTTCATAATATGATATAATATAATATAAACATAATAATAAATCTGTAGCCAAAATTTTTTGTTAATTTTCTTTTTCCAAAAATAATTGGTAATAACAATTAAGAAACATGTTAAAGGAATTGTCATTGCACCAAATGAGTGGTCTCTGGATCAAAATGATCGCATTTTAATATTTTAAATACAATTTAAATTAAGTAAAATATTAAACGATTTATTCTCCTATCAAATACGAATGTTCCCTGGATCAAATGACCTATTTTAATTATGTAATTACTTTATATTTATTTCTAACGGGTGCAGCTGAGCGCACGGGTACGGCTAGTATGAAATAAAGATGATTCCTTGAATTTAATAAGAATACAACAAAGAGTTGACCTATGTAATTGTAAATTAAGATGCATTAATGGGAGAGAGACACAATTTACTTGCAAAAATTCAGTGAAATTCATCTCGGCTTCTTCTTCTTCTTTTCCTTTTATATAGGTCGTAACCTGTTTTTCTTCACGCTTTATCCTGTAGATTCTCTAGATGTTGATTGCAGACCATCTTTCCATCTTTGTTGCGGCCTTCCTATACCTCTTCTTCCTAGGGGTTTCATGTCCCTGACTATTTTTGCTATTCTATCATCCCTCATTCTTGTAACATGATTATTCCATTCATTTTTCTTCCTTTCACAAATTTATTAATGTCTATTATTTCACACTGATCTCTTACTTCCTTATTTATCACCCTGTCTCTTCTCGTCTTCCTGTTATCGATCTTAATCTATTCATTTCTACTATTGTATGTAGCTGATTTATTTTTTTTTTTGGTGGCTCGTGTTTCGGCTCCATAGGTCAATATCGATCTTACCATTGTTTTATATACATACTAGGTTCAAAAAGTTCCTGGAATTTGCTAGCATCATAGAAACAACGTACCTTAAACACTATTCTACAGCATTCCCTTCAAAATAGTTGCCTTCCGCAACAACACACTTTTGCCAACGCGTGTAGAGTTCCTGGAAGCAGGCCTGGAAGCCATTTTGTGAAACCCGTCTTAGTGCTCTCGTCGCGTTTGCGATAACCTCTTCAGCATTGAATCTCCGTCCTTTCAGATGACTTTTCAGACGGGGAAACAGAAAGTAATCAGGTGGTGAGAGATCAGGAGAGTATGGTGAGTGATCCAAAGCAGTTATGTTGTGCCTGGCAAGAAAATTCTTTACAATAATTGCGCGATGAGCGGGTGCATTGTCATGCATAAGGAACCAGTTGTTTTCTACCCACTTTTCTGGACGTTTCCTTCTCACTGCGTCCCAGAGGCGACGGAGGGTTTCTACGTACAATTCTTTCGTTACAGTACGACCTTCTGGAATGAACTCATGGTGCATGAGACCCTGAGAGTCGAAGAAAACTTCCAAAATAACTTTGCTTTAAGTGTGCTTAAATGCGACAGGCTCATGTCAGTAGATTTACTGGCATGTGAAAGAACTCCTGCGGGACAAAATTCCGGCACATCCGGCGATGCTGATATAACCTCTGCAGTTGCGAGCGTCGTTAAATAAAACATAACATTTAAAATAACTTTGCCTTTGGAAGTGTCCTAGGAAATTTTTGCTTCCGAGGAGATGTTTTCGATTTCCACTCAGATGACTGTCGTTTAGGGACTGGGTCGTGCAAGTATCACCAGTTTCATTTTGTTTAAGAAATCACCATCTTCATCAGCCATACTGATCATGTCCCCAGCAAAACACAGAACTTGATGTTTGTACTTTGCTCTGTGGACATAATTACAAAATGCGACGAACAAACAAAACACTATGATAAACAATTGCCTACAACTCAAAACTAATAATTGCCATTATCAACAAACTTTAAGGAAATGACATCATGAATGTTACCAACAAAACAAATGTATAATATCCCTTGTTATATATTAATACGAAAAATGGTAGTAAAATTCCGGGAACTTTTTGAACCTAGTATTTTAACTTTTCCTTCTATACTTAGATACTTATTTTCCATGTCACATCCCTTAAGTAACCTGATACTCGAGCTCCTTTCATGACCTGCTCTCTAGCCTCTTTATACGTTGGGAGATCACTTGATATATTAACTCCTAAGTATTGAAACTCCATTATTTGTTCAATAATTGTCCTTCTATTTCAGCTTACATCTTAACGGCTCCTTGGATATAACCATAGTTTTAGTTTTCTCTGTTGAAACTACCATATTGTATAATTTAGATGTCACCATAAATTTATGTAATTAACTCTGTAAATCATCTCCGGATTCTGCTATAAGTACTATATCATCTGCGTAACCTACTACTCTCGGCTGCTAGAAAAGCTAAATGAACAAAACATTTCATGCTTAACATACATACAGTACATTACACCTTACTTACTGGCTTTTAAGGAACCCGGAGGTTCATTGCCGCCCTCACATAAGCCCGCCATTGGTCCCTATCCTGAACAAGATTAATCCCTTCTCTATCATCATATCTCACCTCCCTCAAATCCATTTTAATATTATCCTCCCATCTACGTCTCGGCCTCCCCAAAGGTCTTTTTCCCACCGGCCTCCCAACTAACACTCTATATGCATTTCTCGATTCCCCCATACGTGCTACACGCCCTGCCCATCTCAAACGTCTGGAATTAATGTTCCTAATTATGTCAGGTGAAGAATACAATGCGTGCAGTTCTGTGTTGTGTAACTTTCTCCATTCTCCTGTAACTTCATCCCTCTTAGCCCCAAATATTTTCCTAAGCACCTTATTCTCAAATACCCTTAACCTATGTTCCTCTCTCAAAGTGAGAGTCCAAGTTTCACAACCATAAAGAACAACCGGTAGTATAGCCGTTTTATAAATTCTAACTTTCAGATTTTTGACAGCAGTCTGGATGATAAAAGCTTCTCAACTGAATAATAACAGGCATTTCCCATATTTATTCTGTGTTTAATTTCCTCCGAGTATCATTTATATTTGTTACTGTTGCTCCAAGATATTTGAACTTCTCCACCTCTTACTTACTTACTGGCTTTTAAGGAACCCGGAGGTTCATTGCCGCCCTCACATAAGCCCGCCATTGGTCCCTATCCTGAGCAAGATTAATCCAGTCTTACCATCATATCCCACCTCCCTCAAATCCATTTTAATATTGTCTTCCCACCTACGTCTCGGCCTCCCCAAAGGTCTTTTTCCCTCCGGCCTCCCAACTAACACTCTGTATGCATTTCTGGATTCGCCCATACGTGCTACATGTCCTGCCCATCTCAAACGACTGGATTTAATGTTCCTAATTATGTCAGGTGAAGAATACAATGCGTGCAGTTCTCCGTTATGTAACTTTCTCCATTCTCCTGTAACTTCATCCCTCTTAGCCCCAAATATTTTCCTCAAAAGATAAATTTCCAATTTTTATATTTCCATTTCGTACAATATTCTCGTCACGAGACAATCATATACTTTGTCTTTTCGGGATTTACTTCCAAACCTATCTCTTTACTTGCTTCCAGTAAAATTCCCGTGTTTTCCCTAATCGTTTGTGGATTTTCTCCTAACATATTCAAGTCATCCCCACAGACAAGCAGCTGATGTAACCCGTTCAATTCCAAACCCTCTCTGTTATCCTGGATTTTTATTTAATTCAATAGCTGAATAAACTTGTATCCTTGTTTAGTCAATTGGTTGTGATATTAAATATAGGCCTAATGAAATATGCCTCTGAAATTATTTTCCTTTCTCCTGAAACATGAATTACAGTTTTGTTGGTTACATCCTTATTCGCAGAAGGTCTTCAATTCCAAAATACCATGTCTCTATCACCAATTCCACAGAGGCTAAGTAGCACCGTAGTTGATAGAGCGACATTAAACAACCGAAAAAGTTGGTTGGAACCAGGGCTAGCGCAGCGGCGGGAAAATTTAAGTGTGAGGTCACGCTTAGGGAAGCGAGACTATTGTGGTCTCCGAATGCCTAGGCCTATATTTCTTCATGACGAACAGAGCTGTTCTTTCCTTGCTGCGGAAAAGTCCTGAATTTCCACCAGTGCGTCTGCTTCAGTGTTCAGTATAAACAGCGTACGGTACGGCTACAACAACGGATATTTATGTCTAGTGCAGTACATAAAGACAAAATCATTTATAATTTGTCGGATTATTCTCTGGAGTTGCCGTGCCTCTCAGGTATAGTCCGGATCTTCTTACTTTATACTCTAGGGCGAAACTTTACCATTTTCCTCCTGTTACTACATGTACTAGTGGATTATAGTGATTTTCTAATTGTAAGGTTTTTTTTTTATGTCAACTTTGTTTCGAATTTCTATATTGGAAAATATTACAACTGACAGTTATTATATCTCTTTGCCTTTGAAGAAACTATCAATGTAGAACTGAACTATTCTTTTCACTTTGTTATTTAATGACGCTGTATCAACTACTACTAGAATGGAGAAAGTTACACAACGGAGAGCTGCACGCATTGTATACTTCACCTGACATAATTAGGAACATAAAATCCAGACGTTTGAAATGGACAGGACATGTAGCACGTATGGCCGAATCCAGAAATGCATATAGAGTGTTAGTTGGGAGGCCGGAGGGAAAAAGACCTTTGGGGAGGCCGAGACGTTGGTGGGAAGACAATATTAAAATGGATTTGAGGGAAGTGGGATATAGTGATAGAGACTGGATTAATCTTGCTCAGGATAGGGACCAATGGCGGGCTTATGTGAGGGCGGCAATGAACCTCCGGGTTCCTTAAAAGCCAGTAAGTAAGTAAATAAGTAAGTATCAACTACTGGGTTATTTAGCGTCGATGGATTTAGTGGTAGCGACATGAGGCCGAGGATTCGCCACAGATTACCTGACATTTGCCTTACGACTGGGCGAAAACTCGGGGGGGGGGGAACCAATCAGTTAATAAAACTAAGCAGAAATCCACCCTCCCCCGAGCGCAACCCTGGATCAGTAGACAAACGTGCTACCGCAGCAACTAGTGCTTATTCTTATCGAGGAAGTAGACGTGACAACGTGACGCTTAAAGATAAGCGTTCACTACATCGTATCGCACTCATCGGACGAATCGGAAAAAGACCATCTTTGCTGTAATTGCTATGTAACCGCGTTCACTGCATCGTATCGCACGCATCGCTTCTCGGGAAATCCGTCCACGTTTCTCGGATGAGCAACTTTTCCGATGTGTGCGATCATGGCCTCCTTTAATAAATCAATTTTAATTGCTCATCTGTTACTATTATGTTGTACCATGTTCAGTTTCGCGCCAAAATGGCAGACGGAAAACTTATTTCGCTTGTAGAAAATTGCGAAGAATTATATAATCTGAGGCGTTCCCATTACAGTAATTAAGTCGGTTCTTACATATATATATATATATATATATATATATATATATATATATATATATATATATAATGTCACCAATATCTCTTTCGTTTCTTCCTCTTCAATTAAGATGCATGAAGCAATTACAAATTGTTATTCGCTAACACTCATCATTAATAGACCTAACCTCAAACTCCTCTCTTTTCAGCAATGTCAACATCGTACGGCGTCATGTTTTAAACAGCTGATAGGGAATCCGATGAGGTATAGCCGGTTACAGTGAACGCACTGCACTTGAAACCTACAGAGTAACAATCGGTCGGCAAAATTATGTTTTAAAAGCACACCGTATGAGGCCGCGGCGATAATAATTCATTAATCTAAGCTCTACCGTAACACCCATTGTTGTACTCGTGTTTCTTTTCCCGTTCCTATTTAGCGTCTAATTTATTCCCACTGCAAATGGGTAAATATCGGGTGGCAGTGGTAACTAATTACACTCAGTAATTACAATTAATAATAAATTACAATTCATAATATTAATAATAAAACAATAATAGCAATATATAATAATATTAACCAGGAGCATCCTAAATTAAATGAAATCACTTAATATAATAATAATAATAATAATAATAATAATAATAATAATCCGTGGCGCTACAGCCCTTGAAGAGCCTAGACCAACCAGCCGCTGCTGGCCTCACACCCACATGCCGAAGCACAGGTGGACGATCATCCAATCAGAATGGAGGTATCCTGTGGTTAGCTGATGATCCGTTATAGCTGGCTTTCGCAACCGGATTTCGCTACCTATCGTAGCTCCCCAAGTGTATCACGATGCTGGGTGGGCACCGGTCCCATACACTGGCCGAAATTTTATGAGAAAATATCTTACCCCATGAGGACTCGAACCAGCGCGCATTCCGTAACGCGAGTCCTAGGCGGGATGCCTTAGACCGCGACGCCACGGCGCGGGTAATTGTAGATATAACATGCATAAATACACACAAAAAATTTCATCACAAAATGTTGGATAGTTTTTTAGTTATGAGGGAAACGCTTCATCACTGCACAGTGAACTGCCACCATCTTGAATAAAAAATATATATAAATCATTTTTAAATCGTAAAAATATTTTTTTCTTATAGCAGAAAGACAGTGTTTTACACATGCTAATTTTCATTATTGTACAAGATACAGTAATGGAGGGGAAAAAAATACTGAATATTTCCAAAATGTTAATGCTGTAAACTGTACCTAATCCTTTAACAGCTCCCCACCTGTGGAGTAACGGTCAGCGCATCTGGCCGCGAAACCAGGTGGCCCGGGTTCGAATCCCGGTCGGCGCAATTTACTTGGTTGAGGTTTTTTCCGGGGTTTTCCCTCAACCCAATACGAGCAAATGCTGGGTAACTTTCATATATTATTATTATATTTCTATCTTTTTAGTTTTTATTTTATTAGTATTAATGTTATGGGGGATAAGCTCTGTAACATGGACCGCGGACTCATTTCACCGGCATTATCACCTTCATTTCATTCAGACGTCACTTAATATAACATAATCAATTAAAGTAAATCTAATTTAAAGTAAGTATAACGCGGAATCCTTTGAATTATTTTTTTATATTAGTCTATAATGCTGGTTGTAAAAGTCAGTTGTCTGTAACCTGGAAATTTTCATTACAGCTGAAACAGTAATGGTACGTTGTACCAATGACAAAACTATCATATAAATTTCATGGCTATTGCACGTCTGGCAACACTGCATTGCCTTTATGGTAAATCTCAACAAGGAACACTTGCATTCTTAGCAGGTGAGAATGCTGCTGCAATCTATAACCGTTATAAGGAAATAATAGCAGTTATTTTTAGCTCTGGTTCGACAATGCACAATATTACCGTCAGTTTAATAAAGGTTGCTGAATTTGTCAGTTGCGTAATTAAGTACAAGAAGAAACTGCTATAGATTCTAGTTCTCAGTACCTTGGTAGGAGAGGAAGTTCTGACAGCGGCAGTGATTTTGAAGTCCCGGTAAGTAACACATAAAAGTTTTCTTATTCATTTTATGTTCGATCATGCCGAAATGTAGTAATTATACACCTGGTAGCAGTCCTTTAATACATGTCATTAAAGTACACCTATTCATTAAAGTTCAGATTTTCGATTATTCTCGGACATGCAATCGAAAGACAACTATCGAAACGTCACGGAGACTGGAAATCCAATACTGTCGCAGAAGGTTATATTCTGTTACTATAATAATTAGCGTTAATTGTAAATAATATTCAAATAAATTCAACTTGTCATCTCGTTTTTCAATTCTAAATCAATTCCCAGGTTATATCAAAATTAGTTCTTGTTATTCTCTAGGTTATATCAAGCTCAATGACATTATTGGGTCAATGTAGAGTATCCACCGTCCACTGAACGAATATTGGTTAAACGAGCGTTGAGCGACTTCCGCCGATTTCGGAATAGACACCGACGCACTTAGGTTAGGTTAGGTTAGTTTAGGCTTTTATTATCCCGTCAAGATGTTTAGGATTAGTGTAAAACTGGCCTATGTCTCCTATAGTGGGCGGGACATAAGTAGCATTCCAACTAGTTGTAACATTCACCCATTATTGTTCCTCGGAAAAAAATCAATACTTTCGCGTCTGCGCACATCTCACAATTTACGAGCTATGCACAAGGTCACTTCCGCTCTTGGGTCAGATACGAATAAAATGAATACTTCTGAATAATTTCAAGTTCGAAATATGGTCGAGCATAAAAAGTCTTATGAAACTTGCTTATAATGGTAGTTAAGACGCTCGTATGAAAATTATGAAACTGTGTCATAAACAAACATACTCGCGTCGTAATTACTATCATTATAGGATCGTTGCATAATGTACTACAGGGACATCATTTTCTTTTTACCCACATTTCTAATATTAACCTGGCTATATTTTGAATTAACGGAAACACTGTTTGCTACCCCTTTCCACGACTGGAGTTCGATGATTCTGGCGTAAAATACAAACGTATCACTTTACTAGGTATAGGAGGGACTTCATCCATTTACGTAAAGTTGGAAATATCGCGATTTTGAGTTTGGTAATTTTCATTAGGTTTCTCTTTAATCAAAATACAGTACTGTATTAACAATAAGTGTTTTCACTCACGAACTGAGCTATCCATGCTGACGTATTCATTATGCAGCTTACATTACACTGTCTGCAGCACATTAGCGTACAATATAGAGAATGAAGTTAGATTGAAAAATAATCATAATATGGATATTTAAACACATTTTTGAAAATGGTGGACGTTCATTTCGATACAGGCTTCAGTTCTTTTGTGCATATTATCGCACTACAGACTATTGTACCTAATTCCAATTACCAGTTTCGTCCTTCGTACGAGTAACTCTTGAAATAATTCTGTACCTACTCTATAAAAGAGTACCTTACGTACTGTAAATTCAATCTTCACTTCTACGAGATCCGAAAAGATAAAATTTCTCAGAAATGCTATTTACTGTCCGTCCAAGTGGTTTTGTCGCAGGGTCGTAGAAAGGGGGATCACGTGACAGTTAATTACTTAACGAGGCCCTTTTATTTAAGTTATTTTAAACACGTCTTGTATAATATTACGTAGACGTCCAATTCCTAACAGAAATTAATGTTTTCAAAAAACTAAGACAGCCCAGCTTAGCTCTTAGAGGGGCGAGCAGAAGCGGGTGGGGGAAACCGGGATGCGACATAGGCAAACAAACGGACGACAGTACCTGTGCGGGAATATGATTCAATATTGAAAGCTCCTTCGTCACTGGAAAACGCGAACATATTTCTGGAACGTACTATGCTCACTAACTCAGTACTGTTTGTGTTTACTATGACCGTAAGTCGACTTTGACTGTATACGCTTGGTTCTGTGTTGAGAACAGTTTGAAGTTTTTACTAGTAGACGGGGTGGGAGTGAAGTACATTCAAAAACTCAGGTACAATAAAAATTGAAGTAAAAATAAAATGATGACCCTGTATTTTAAAACTACTGTAATATCCGTGTATTTAATTTGGTCGTCCTCTCGTATTCCACGTGTATGTTAGCGACGAGGGAGCTATCTAATTTCTAATGCCTGCACATCGGTCTTGTTGATTAGTGTGCACTGTGTCATTGGGAAACTATTATCTGGTAATATTCCAGCAAGATCCGCCTCTCCCCCCCACGTCAGCAATGCCTTTCTCAAGTTGATTTACAGCTACTTCAAATCTATACAGAAATGTAGCTCGCTGCAGTGCTATATAATGGCTAGCCCATAATGGTTTCGGAGTGCAAATGACCCTGGCATTCAGCTGAGATATTTATGCAGGAACTTGTAGCTTTCACTGAGGCCAACGTTGTTGAGTGATGCATCGCCTTTGGAGCAAAAGTGTGTGCCAAACTTTTCAGTGAGGGTCACATTACTATACGAAATGTATGCCTAGTTTTTCTTTTCCAAAATCTAGTAACTGTATTGAACATTGTGCAAGCGATAGAAGTTGCTGACGCTGTGCTTCATTGGTTAACGCAATTGTGGATAATAATAATAATAATAATAATAATAATAATAATAATAATAATAATAATAATAGTAATGAAGTGCATATAGAGTGTTAGTTGGGAGGCCGGAGGGAAAAAGACCTTTAGGGAGGCTGAGACGTAGATGGGAAGGTAATATTAAAATGGATTTGAGGGAGGTGGGATATGATGATAGAGAATGGATTAATCTTACTCAGGATAGGGACCAATGGCAGGCTTATGTGAGGGCGGCAATGAACCTCCAGGTTCCTTAAAAGCCAGTAAGTATTATTATTATTATTATTATATTATTATTATTATTATTATTATTATTGTGACAGCGACGTGAGATTCGAACTCACGACCAGCGTCCCGCAAGAGAGAAGATCGCGCGGAGCACTTTGGAATGGCGCGCGGCTGAGAGGGAAAGGGGCCAACGCGGCGAGAGAGTGGAGAGAGTTTGCGCGCGCATCTTCTGCTTGCCTAGAGAGGCCGAGAAATCCGTCGAAATGGAAGACTCGCGAATTCGAACTTTCGAGGCTACGTCGCTATGGTTATAAATTACGGTCGCGAAGGAACGACAGCAGTTTTTCAGTTGATTAGTCAGCCAGTCATCCAGAGCAAGCAAGCCAGTCTTGTGTACCGGAGTTCACTCGACATGTGCGTCCGTAACTGCGTCAGCAGCCGAAGGCCTGAGTTCGAGTGCAGTGGACCGCAGTTGGAGGGACCTGAGTTCGAGTGCAGTGGACCGCAGTTGGAGGGACCCGAGTTCGAGTACAGTGAACTGTCTCTGAAGGTCTGTGGTTCGAGATACTGTGAACTCGAGTGACTGAGATAGAAGAACTGTGAACTGAGAACTGGTAGTTCTGATTTGTAAATAGTGCTTTGTAAATATTAGTTAAGATTAACAGTTCATTGTTGTGCGTAATAGTCCAAGTCAATTGTCATTGTCGTCGGTGGAGTGCTATAACGAATACTGTGTGAGTGAAGATCCAATTGTTGACGAGAGCGTTTAAGGTGAATTGTAGAAAGGAATTATTGTTGTGACGAATAAATTACATTGTTGTAACAAATAAAATTCACATTATTATTATTATTATTATTATTATTATTATTATTATTATTATTATTATTATTATTATTATTATTAGGGTGTTTCAGAATAAGGTTTTGAGGGAAATATTTGGTGCTAAAAGGGATGAAATTACAGGAGAATGGAGAAAATTACACAACACAGAACTGCACGCATTGTATTCTTCATCTGACATAATTAGGAACATTATCCAGGCGTTTGAGATGGGTAGGACATGTAGCACGTATGGGCGAATCCAGTAATGCATATAGAGCGTTAGTTGGGAGGCCGGAGGGAAAAAGACCTTTGAGGAGGCCGAGACGTAGATGGGAAGATAATATTAAAATGGATTTAGGGAGGTGGGATATGATGATAGAGACTGGATTAATCTTGCTCAGGATAGGGACCAATGGCAGGCTTATGTGAGGGCGGATAGGGACTAATGGCGGGCTTATGTGAGGGCGGCAATGAACCTCCGGGTTCCTGAAAAGCCAGTAAGTAGTGTAGTAAGTAATAATAATAATCATAATAATAATAATAATAATAATAATAATAATGATAATAATAAAAATAATAATACGGTGAAGCTTTTCTTATGTGCCAACCACTATAGGAACTTCATAAAATACCTTGAAAATTCCTTAGATTTATAGTACTGATTAGTAGAAATTGATGTGATCACTAGGAGAGCTGTGAGTCCTCCCAACTCGCCCTAAATACACCTACCTTACTTATATTCGAAAATCTTCGTGCGTGAACGAAGAATACCGCCACATTTCTTCAGTGTAACAGTGGATTTCACATTTATATATATATATATATATATATATACACACCTAATCATATATATATATATATATATATGGTACAATAAGATTTGAAATGTGTTGTGGTTGTGATAAAAGTATTGAAAATTGGTTTATAGCGCCACATTGGCAGTGATAAAAATGTGCAATATTAGTTCAGTGGTTGGTAGATGCACTAGTTTGACCAATAATAATAGTAATAATAATAATGATAATAATAATAATAATAATAATAATAATAATAATAATAATAATAATAATAATGATTAGGAGCCATGATTGATTAAAAAAGCCGTTCCATACAGTTTTATTGGTCAAAAGTAGTATGACGTAGTAAAAATGTAATAGCTTGGTCGATAAAATTAAACAGAGCCTATTTTTTGTTGAAAGGTAAATAAACGGTGATTCTTATAGCATTTTTCTTGCTGATTTCAGATCTGTCTTCAAAATTGTTCTATCACCCATGGTTTTTGAATAATAATTATATGAAATGACTCTTCTAGTATTGATACCTTGTAACATTTTACCTAAAATCATACAGTATTTATTTCCCTAAAATGTGTGTGAAATAGATTTTAAGCTGTACTTCGCTTGAGAGGAACAGAGATTAAGGGTGTTTGAGATTAAGGTTCTTAGGAAAATATTTGGGGGTAAGAGGGATGAAGTTACTGGAGAATGGAGAAAGTTACGCAACGCAGAACTGCACGCATTGTATTCTTCACCTGACATAATTAGGAATATTAAATCCAGATGTTTGAGATGGGCAGGGCATGTAGCACGTATGGGCAAGTCCAGAAATGCATATAGAGGTTAGTTGGGGAGGCCGGAGGGAAAAAGACCTTTGTGGAGGCCTAGACGTAAAATTAAAATGGATTTGAGGGAGGTGGGATATAATGATAGAGAGAGTGGATTAATCTTGCACAGGATAGGGACCGATGGCGGACTTATGTGAGGGCGGCAATGAACCTGCGGGTTCCTTAAAAGCCATTTGTAAGTAAGTAAGTATAGTCATAATTCGGAAGATACTAATTTTATTATCCATGTTTGTGAGACTTTTTTCTTGTTTTCATGAATACTACCATCCCTCAGAGTTTTTTTAATGCTTTTAACACTCTGTATAATAATTTTATACTCTCATCTGTATTGCGTTCAGTAAACGTCGCGACTGTGTCGTGTAATGGATGACATGGAGGTACCACATTGCTTATTAATCGATAATGAGACGACGACATCGTGGGGGGGGGCGGCGGGGTACGGTAAGTGGGGTATTAACCACACCGGCATCGATAGTCGGGGGCACTAATATGAGGTTGCCACGGTTTGTGGATCGGATTAGACATGTGGATGGATGGGCATGTGGCGCGACCATATGTTATATCCAACCGCTATTTACGGCATGTTAACAGTGCATGTTCATATGTATTAACGTAGTGCCGTAACAGGGAGATAGCATGGACTGCAGTTGTGAGTTACAAAGCTTGTGATTTTTATGGGATGTAGCTGTCTTCGTATTAAGTGGAAGCTCTCTACTTAAGCAGTGCATCGAAAGATCTTTTTTGGCAGCGTTAATGAAATATTGTGAATGCTTTTATACAAGAATTATTATCCCACCAACACTATATTTGATATGAGATTTTAGGATCTCCTGTGATTTTGTTTATAAGAAACTTCTTGGGTTTGGGTTGTGTTGGGTTTCACACCTACAGCAACATAGACACAGGCATGGAAATTCTACATATCGAACCGAAAAACCAAAAACTGAACATACTAGAACAATACGAAATATACAGATATAGAAAAACACATCCACAACAAATCCTCAACACACAACTGAATTTCAGAACATACACTATTTGACTCCACACTACACAACAGAAACGCATCCCCACCGAGTGTGAAGACGCCGGAAGACGCAAGGTCTCAGCAGTTCTGACTACATCGTACAGTACTTACTTACTGGCTTTTAAGGAACCCCGAGGTTCATTGCCGCCCTCACATAAGCCCGCCATCGGTCCCTATCCTGAGCAAGATTAATCCAGTCTCTACAATCATATCCTACCTCCCACAAATCCATTTTAATATTATCTTCCCATCTACATCTCGGCCTCCCCAAAGTTCTTTTTCCCTCCGGCCTCCTAACTAACACTCTATATTCATTTCTGGATTCGCCCATACGTGCTACAAGCCCTGCCCATCTCAAACGTCTGGATTTAATGTTCCTAATTATGTCAGGTGAAGAATACAATGCGTGCAGCTCTCCGTTGTGTAACTTTCTCCATTCTCCTGTAACTTCATCCCTCTTAGCCCCAAATATTTTCCTGAGAACTTTATTCTCAAACACTCTTAACCTCCGCTCCTCTCTCAAAGTGAGAGTCCAAGTTTCACAGCCATACAGAACAACCGGTAATATAACTGTTTCATAAATTCTAACTTTCAGATTTTTTTACAGCAGACTAGATGACAAAAGCTTCTCAGCCGAATAATTTCTCATATTTATTCTGCGTTTAATTTCCTCCCGAATTTAATTTATATTTGTTACTGTTGCTCCAAGATATTTGAATTTTCCCACCTCTTGGAAGGATAAATCTCCAAGTTTTATATTTCCATTTCGTACAATATTCTGGTCACGAGACATAATCATATACCGGAGAATCAGTCCCATTCCGAGGATTATTGTTAGTTTTCATAACAAGCTGTTTTTTTACGGTGATGGGTTGTTAGCCCTTCGCCCAACCCCCAAGCTGGAGGACCACCCCTTATCGGCTGTCTACGACTGCTTATTCAATATATTCGCAGCTACTCTCCATATCTGGAGGCCGTCTCCTCTATCCGCAACCTGAGGACGCGCCATGCCGTGGTGTTAGGGATCCATAATAGATAGTATTAAAGTACATTGTACAGTATTCCTAAATATTATTATATCTTACCTACATCAAAGCAACAAGAACTTATAATAAAACTAGGAACCCGCTGTCTCTTGCATTTCGTTGCAGGTTATTATTTAGCATTCTTGCTTAATTTTGCGTTTATTCCTTAGAAAATGGAAATCTTCGCCTGAAATTTTCGTCGTTACATAGTTCTAAATGATTGTCTCTCAACATTCTAATCCGGGGATGTAATGCTCTTAGGAAGTAAATTTGCCTATGATATTTATCCAGCTGATCTACTACCGCGCACTGTCTGCAGGATTGCATCTTATGGCTGCAGCCACAAGATGCAATCCAGCAGGCAGTGGTTTCGAGCCATGGCTCAGAAAAATGAATGAGACCTTGTTTTATAAATCTAAACACGGTTTAAGGATGTATGTACGTGAACGTCCACAAATATTATCAACAGTAATCTCTCTAGACGTTTTGATTTATCTAGAGAAAATCAAAACTCGAGTGGGATTTTATTGACTATTACACGATTAGAAGAAAGTATATAAAGATTAGAAGTAACTACTCCAATACAATAAAATTATATTGACTTACGAAAATACAACTGTCTTCAAATCTATTATTGTACCATCTCAACATTACAAATATTACGCTAGATGCATGCTAGATGGCAGTAGTGTCTTTATACAGACACTGTAATGATTACTATTCAATAAATCTTAATATTAAACAATCTCTGATACGTGACTATCCATAATATCATATAGCAGAAGTTCTTTTTATCCTCTCAGAGCAGAAGCTATAACATAACCTAACTAATATACACAATTGTTAGAAAAGTTTTAATTAACGGCGATGACATAAAAATAAACATGAATAATTTTAAAAGGAATAATTATTGAATGTACAATTTTCAAATTTGAATGTGGTTGGTGGTTCAATTGATGTTATATTGGACGTGTGCGTAATAGAAGTGGAACTCGTTGATTTAGGCCTACATGGTGTATTCAACTTATTCAGAATTTCCGAATGAATAATTTTAAAAGGAATAATTATTGAATGTACAATTTTCAAATTTGAATGTGGTTGGTGGTTCAATTGATGTTATATGGTACGTGTGCATAATAAAAGTGGAACTCGTTGATTTAGGCCTACATGGTGTATTCAACTTATTCAGGATTTCCGAATGGTGCTCTTCATTTATTTGTAAATCGGATTTCAGAAGATGCATAGGTATGATCAGTGATTTTTATTAATTCTTGTTCTTGAATGCCAATGTGAGTCATATTTGAAACTGTTGTGCATCGACTGGAGTGGTTTGTAATTTTATATATATTTTTGACGTCCAGACCAGCGCAGTTTCAAATGTTGGCAAACAAAGAAACAAATGCTAGGGACGCGATAAAAGTAAACAAATGCTAGGGACGCGATAAAATTGTGCGATAAGCAGCCATGATTGGTTGAAATACGTCCTTTCGTACCGTTTTATTGGTCAAAAGTAGTATGACGTAGTAAGAGTGTAATAGAGAAAATGCAAGCTCTAAATTTCTAAAATTTCATAAGAAAATGAACTCAGAATTGGACAAAAATTACAAGATACCACAACAAGATTTATTAGAACTTAAATATCTGATAAAAGTATATAAAAGGTTACTAATAATATTTTTCAAACCAGTTTTATCAGAGTACGAAGAAAAAAAAATTCTACAGTTACATCATTTGGTAACCATAATATTATTATGGTCTCTCTGACATCTTTAATATTTTTCCTGCATGTAATAAACACTTATTTCTGAAAAGTAGACTACTCTCAGACATGTAGAGTTGTTTATTTTAATACAATTATTTTTTTATTTGTCCTACATAAAATAAATTAAAATTTCATAATGTTTTGGGACCTAATTTTTCTATTTTCAAAGAGATGGTCATTATTGTAGTCTACCTTTTGCATAAATTCATGTTAAATCAGTGTACAAAATTTCAGAATTCTATCTCTAATGGTTGTGGAGTCATGAAATAATATGTGTTAAAACTTTCAAGGTGTGGAAAATTTAATTTAAAGTAAAAAGTGAATTCTTAAAAATAATATTAGTAACCTTTTTTTATACTTTTATCGGATATTTAAGTTCTAATAAGTCTTGTTGTGGTACCTTGTAATTTTTGTTCAATTGTAAGTTCATTTCCTTACAAATTTTAAAAAATTTAGAGCCTCCATTTTCTGATAATAATTGTGGTGTTCACGTACATATACCCTTAAAGCCATGACCGTGGACTAGACCTCGTTTTAGAAATCGACTCGGAATATCTTTAACTCCCGTATTCTGTCGCTGTCCGTTATATTTATATTATCAAACACAAATTATTCTTTCCTTACTCGGTTATCTATGCGTAATTCGTTGGACGGATTTGGCAGAGATCAGATAGTAATCCTTTCCCTTTTCTTCCACGGCCTGTTTCTGAACCTGTAGAAGAGACTGTCGAGTTATCAGTGTGAATTTACAACGAAGAAAGTGCCCATTTCGTTCCCAGTGCTATCACAAAACCCATGTATTCGGGAAAGTGCTATGTTCTGCCTTAACTTCACACTTATCCCTATCGCTTTGCTCAGTCACGGCGAGAAATTCACTACGTTTGCGTGTACATGTGGCTGCGTAACAAGGATTACGAAGGCCATCTCTCCCAGTCCCCCAATATCGCCTCACGTCTGAACCTCGTAGGAAAAATGTTGCCACCCAATAACAGCACTTTGCCATTTACTCGCGTTCATATATCGTCATTCACCGTTTCAACTACTTTTACTGTATTTCCTGCATTTCCATTTAGGAAAATCATCCTGCATGGCATTAAAGGAGTTTCTGAAAGCTGGTCCACAATAAAATGAGAACGAGAAGGGGAAGCGGAAGACTTGAACGTGAAGATTTTTTTGCTTCACAATATATCAAGAACGGAAACAACTATGTATATCGATATTATATTAATAACGATGTGTAAAGTCGATATTACGCATTTTGATGTTATTTGTATATAATTGACCAATGGCGTTCTCTCAGGAGTACAAGCCAGCCAACATAAACACAGGTTAACCAACTTCAAACTTTATGAAATATAATATTAAATTTAAAAATTCAGTTCTCGTGGTAGTCCGGCCGCATATACACGTAGCATATATTGAAAGTGATTTTACTGAATTTCTGAGTGAGTTAGAAACGATGCATGAAGAAGAAATTATGTCACGGTCTCCTTGCTACAAAATATACGACGACCAAATATCATGAAGGGGACGTTGTAAGCCCTATCCTCGCCGTGTTAAATTTAGCAACTTCAGGTACACTTATCTCAGAAACTATTCAATCTACATCTATGAAAATTTGCACACCTGTAGTTGTGATCTTCCTTAACCTACCGACTTTTTCTTAGTTTATTAGTTCAGCTAAAAACCAAAATATGTTCATTTTGATCCAAATCAGCTTACAGCCTCCCCGATGACGACAGAAAGAATCGATTTTTTTATTTTACTGGGTTATTTTACGACGCTGTACCAACATTAGGTTATTTAGTGTCTGAATGAAATGAAGGTGATAACGCCGGTGAAATGAGTCTGGGGACCAGCACCGAAAGTTACCCAGCATTTACTCGTACTGGGTTGAGGGAAAACCCCGGAAAAACCTCAACCAGGTAACTTGCCCCGACCGGGATTCGAACCCGGGCCACCTGGTTTTGCGGCCAGACGCGCTGACCGTTACTTCACAGGTGTGGACTATTTGTTTATACATTTAGGCCTATTTGTTTATTTATTGGTTTTCTTATGTATTTATTTTATTTTTAGTTTTTTTTTTGCTTATTTATCATTTATTTATCCGTTTATTTTTTACTTAATCATACTTTGCTTATATGTTTATTTATTTAATTTATTGCTTTTTTATTTTTATTTATTATCTTTATTTGCCTATTTATTTATTCACTTATTTATCCACTTGTTTATTTGTTTTTCGTTTATTTATTTCTTTATGTATTTATTTCATTTTTAATTTGCTTATTTATTATTTATTTATCCGTTTATTTTTCATTTAATTATTATTTTTATTTGTTTGTATTTTTATGTATTTATTTGTTTATACATTTTGATCTACTTGTTTATTTATTGGTTTAATTATGTATTTATTTTATTTTTAGTTTGCTTATTTATTACTTATTTATTTATCCGTTTTTTTATTTATTTATGTTTATTTGTTTATATGTTTATGTATTTATTTATTCACTTGTTGATTTGTTTGTTCACTTGTTTTTTTTTGTTCATATATTTATTTGTTTATGTATTTATTTGTTTATATATTTATTTATTTTATTTTTAGTTTGCTTATTTATTACTTATTTATTTATCCGTTTTTATTTATTTATTTATTTTTATTTGTTTATATGTTTATGTATTTATTTATTCACTTGTTGATTTGTTTGTTCACTTGTTTTTTTTGTTCATATATTTATTTGTTTATGTATTTATTTGTTTATATATTTATTTATTTTATTTTTAGTTTGCTTATTTATTACTTATTTATTTATCCGTTTTTTTATTTATTTATTTTTATTTGTTTATATGTTTATGTATTTATTTATTCACTTGTTGATTTGTTTGTTCACTTGTTTTTTTGTTCATATATTTATTTATTTATGTATTTATTTGTTTATATATTTATTTATTTTACTTTTAGTTTGCTTATTTATTACTTATTTATTTATCCGTTTTTTTATTTATTTATTTTTATTTGTTTATATGTTTATGTATTTATTTATTCACTTGTTGATTTGTTTGTTCACTTGTTTTTTTGTTCATATATTTATTTGTTTATGTATTTATTTGTTTATTTATTTATCCGTTTTTTTATTTATTTATTTTTATTTGTTTATATGTTTATGTATTTATTTATTCACTTGTTGATTTGTTTGTTCACTTGTTTTTTTGTTCATATATTTATTTGTTGATGTATTTATTTGTTTATATATTTATTTATTTTATTTTTAGTTTGCTTATTTATTACTTATTTATTTATCCGTTTTTTTATTTATTTATTTTTATTGGTTATATGTTTATGTATTTATTTATTCACTTGTTGATTTGTTTGTTCACTTGTTTTTTTTTTTTTTGTTTTTTTTTTTTTTTTTTTTTTTTGTATAGCACAAAATATTAAATATTAGCACAAAATTTGCCAACCTATATTATCATTAATATATTATGATATCTCAATTCGCGGTATCCTAATATATTACATTTATCACTTCATATAATTCCAGTCACATCGTATTAACAAATATATCACTTACTATCAGATGCACCTAGTTACACACATTCAATTGTATCATTATTGAACACTTTTTTTTAAATACACATGATTATCCATGTATTTTCTCAATATTTACATTATACTAAACTAAAAGCAAAGAGCGACACACACTTAATGAAACTGAGTAGTGCACAGTCCATTTAATCAGTCCCCTTTCACAATTGTTTTAAAATGTTATACTGCATAGAAAATTAAGAGTCAGTACAACCAACCCAATATAATTCTAGAACATAATGTTTGCTACCTAACCCATGAATTTTCTTTTCATCTTATTATCTATTCAATTCTAATAGTCTGAGTTCTTTTAGTATTTGGGATAGCTTGTCGTCCTTCGTTTCCAGTCTGGCAGCCTCTTCTTTCAACATATGTAAGAATTCTTCGATTTTGTGTAAGGGCTTTGTCAACTGGTAGTGCAGGAAACCTGAAGCAAGCCATACCGTTACAAATTTGTTTTGTTTTGTTGGTGGGTCTAATACCAATAATGTTTGGAACCAATCCTGTAGTTGCGAATCTGGCCATATTTTTACTAGTAGAGCTTTTGCTGCTTCCCATATGGTTTTTGCAGCACCACAGTTTGTGACACGATGTTTCAGTGTGTCTGTCCATCCACATTTTTGCAGGCAGGCGAATCTGTTAAATTATGACGATGTCTCTTTTCTTCAGTTGGTATAATCTGGTTGAGATAGCAATACACTGTTGTCTTCCATGCATTCGGGATGTTCGCCATATGCATATTGCGCCATATATTCCTCCATCTTTGATTTGGAAACTTTTCAACGATACGTGGAATTTGCACATTTTTTTTCATGAGGTGAGTGTAGATAATCTTTGTGTCTTGATTCTTGTCATTCGTGGCTATTGTTGGAGAATATGACTCTATTGCTTCCCAAATCATTTTCAGCGACTGCGGTAAGATGGTTGTTTTACTGCATAGTAGTGGAATGTGTTTTTGCCAGAATTTGTTGTCCATGGGATCACTTTCATCTTGTTTCGCACGAAGAATATTCCGTGTCAAAAGAGCCTGACTTTTTTCTTTAACTGCAATCAGCTGTAAACCTCCTTTCGTTGTTGGTAGGTGTAGTTGTGTTTTTGGAAGCTTGTAAAAATATCCTTTCCAGACATAGAAGCTGATTGCTCGGTCTAATACTGTGGAGTATTTTGTCGGAAGAGGCAAAATCTGTGCTACATACCACAATTTGGACAGGCAAAATACATTTATATGCCATATCCTCTCAAACAGATTGAGGGTTCTATGTATATGCTGAAATATGGACGCTCGAGTTCTTGCAGACGTAATGGACCAATTGATGTCAACCATTTCTTTGAAGGATGCACATACTGTTATTCCTAAAATCTTTGCTTCTCTTTTTATAGGGATATAATTTACAGTATGTGTAACAGGCCAATTACCTAATGGTACTAATGATGACTTTTGTGTATTTATTTGTGCACAGGATGCATTACTATATGTCTGTAGAATCTGTGGTAATTTTGTACACTCTTCTTCATCTCGGAGAAGGATTACAACATCGTCTGCATATACCCTGATCGTGAACATGGAGCATGTGGCTCGTCCAGTTTGTAATATGTCATGTGACATTCTAATAAGTGGTTCTATACCAATAGCAAACAGGCACATTGACAGAGGGCATCCTTGTCGTACCGATGATGCAATAGAAATACGTTTCGTAAAGAAACCGTTCACTTGAATTTTGGAGTGAGCACTATCACATAAGCTTCCTACAACATTAACAATTTTGTCTGGAATACAGAAGTGTTTCATAACACGTTGCAGATAGAGATGGTTCATTCTATCAAAGGCCTTATTAAAATCTATTGATAACAGTGCTGCTTTTTCATCTGGGAATTCTTCATAATGTAAAATTGTATCACGAATGGTGACAAGGTTATGAATTATTGATTTGTCCGGTACACTGCAAGTTTGGCCTATTTCAAAAATATCTCGAAAGGTTGGTTTTAATCTGTTCGCTAGTATCTTCATAAATAACTTATAGTCTGTGTTCAAGAGCGTGATTGGACGATAGTCCGACACTGTACGTGGCTGTATAACTTTCGGGAGAAGTATTACAATCCCATCACTGAAACCCTCAACTACAATCCCACTATCAAAAATGTAATTGAACAATTCAACTAATGTGTCTTTAATTAAAGTCCAATGTATTTTATACAGTTGATATGTAAGTCCATCGGGTCCAGGGGCAGTATTCTTGGGTGCAGTTTCTATTACCATGAGAATTTCTTCTTCTGTAATTGGTAACTGAAGATCGCGTTGCTGCTGCAAATTCAAGTGTCTGTTCACATGCTTGAGTAAAGTGTCCGTTTCCGTTACAGAGGTGGGAGATGCAGAATAAAGGGATTTGAAGAAAGTTTCAACTTCTTTAATACAGTCTGAGTTAGATGTTAATTCTGTTCCTTCCGTTGTTTGGAGGTGGGATATGTGTTTAGTCCTAGCGTTACGTTTTTCCTTTACAAGATGGTATAGGGCACATCTTTCATCTTCGCTTACTGTTGGCGTTCTCGCACGTATCTTTACACCGTCCATGAATTTTTGTTGAAGAGCACAAATAGTCGATTTAGTGTTTAAAATTTCTTGCCACTTATTACCGCCTGTCTGTTGTGCATCATATAATTCGTTTAAAAGCTGATAGTAAAGTTCAATGTTTCCCTATTTTCTGCGGCTCGAATGATACCTGCTTGTTGAAAATAGGCTTTTATTCCAGGTTTTATAATATTTAACCACTTTTGCAGGATGTTGAGTTTGGAGTTATTGGCTCTGATTGTTAATTTCTCAAAATGTTGAGAAAATTGTTCACTGATTTCAGGAATATATAGTAAGGTATTGTTCAGTTTCCAAAAGCTCTTACCATACAGGGGAAGAGGAATATCAGTCTGGAGCGAAAGGAGGACACAGTCATGGTCAGAAAATGGCGTGGGAAAAACTTGTATACGGTAGACATATTTACTATGTGTTCTGGTGATATAGAATCGATCTAATCTAGATGCTCCATTTTGTCGGCGAAACGTATATTCTACTCTATTACCATGGAGAAGTTCCCAAGTATCTACTAATTGTAGGTCTTGTGTCATATTAGTCAAAACTGGAGATGGATTATACTGCCCCGTTTGATCTTTCGCGTGAAGCACACAGTTCCAGTCCCCACCTATCAGTAGACAGTCATATCTGTGGCGAAGGAAGAAAGGGAGTTCCTTACTTAGAAAATTTTCTCTTTCTTGGCGATGATTGGTTCCAGAAGGAAGATATACATTGAGCACCTGAATGTTATTAACCTTCATGGATATCACTCGTCCGCTTGGATGTTTTTCAATGGCATCTACTGCAAGTCCACAACGATAAATAACTGCCGTACCACGATTTTCATCACCAGTGTTAACAACGTAATCGTACTCCGGTCCTATGAAATCAAAGTTTTCTGTATTCACTTCCTGCAACAGTAGCATATCTATACTGTTTTGTTTTATGAATGCATTTAGTAACGACTTTTTATTTTTGCTTTGTAAACAATTTATATTTAGTGTCGCATAATTTCGTAGTAGCACCATATATTGTAGTATATAAAGTAGTGCAAGTATTGACTTGCAGTACGATATGGATATTCCTGTCTGCATATTCTACGTCCAAAAATATTTATGATTCACAGTCGGTAAGGAAGTCTCCAGTCCTATTGGTTTTATCTTCCTTAGGAAGAGATTTTCCATCAGCACCGTCCTTTTTACTGCCCTCTTTGGTACGACCATAGATTGCGTAGGGGTGAGGTCTTGGACTGTTCTTGATCTTATTGCTAGGATACGTGTTTGTTGTGTTCTTTTCGCTGGCGCTGCTACCAGGAACCGCCCCATCATCGCGACTTCTCAGACGTGGGTCCCGTGTACACTCATGTTGCGCCATAGGTTTAAGTTTCTTAGGTGGTGTTTCAGTAGGTTGCCCTAATTTTTTGGTTTTCTTCGCGATCAATTGTGGATTCTCCAGGATCCAAAGGTGTTTTTATTCCAGCTGAAGTATTTGTTATTTCCATGTCATCATCGATAACTGTAGGTTGTTCCTTATCCTGTGCGACCTCAGCTGCATCATTTGCTGTATATTCTGTGGTGTCCATAATATTTTGTTCATCTTCTGTAGTCACTGTTTTTATGGCCTCAGTCTCTGATGCGGTGTCAGTTTCTTCTTCTACAGGTGCTTCACGTTCCGTGGGACGTTCCATCGTTTGCACTTCATGTGGCGCCTCACGTTGCTGTATGACTGTTCCCGAAACAATGTCACTTAATAACATTTGTCGTTGTTTGACATTAACAGTCATGGTGGTTTTCCTCTGAGGGCAGTCTTCTTTCTTATGATTGGGCTCATGGCACACATAGCATAAAATCGGTTGTCCCACATACGTGATGTGTGCGTTATATCCCGCAATGGATATCGATCCTGGAATATGCTTCTTAATTTCCATTTTTACCGCACGAACGCCATTGTTAACTGGGAAAGGATAAGCTGTGCTCCACTGTTCTTGTCTCACTGAATGAACTACACCATACGTATTTAACGCTGTTTGAATTAATGAACTCGGCACCTCCGGGGTAAATTAAACACTCGGACAGTTACGGAAGGAACATCTGCCTTGCTTACTTTCACTTGTGTTTGTTCACCATTATTATATTTGAACTCTGTTGTACCTTCATGTTTGTGTATTAGTTTTTCATATATCGTAGGCGATATCACTTTTATATATAATGATTTTTCTTGTGTATTTAATTGCAACATATCTACCTGTTCTGTGTTTAAGTTGAGAGTTTGTTGTATCCAAAGATGTACATCCATTGCCATAGGACGAGTAGCACTACCGTCAAATTGAACTTTAATTGTATTAAGTCGTCGAATTGTAGCCATGTTTGGTTTTCCTGTTGTCACTTTTCTCAAATATGAAGAAAAGACACACGCGAAAGTATTCGTAAGAATGTAAACACCGCACGAAATACTTCGGTTTAATACAACACTTATAGTATACACACACTCCGCGTACACGAACTCACTAGATAACCGCTCCCGTAACCTCGACCTTACTCTGCCGTGGTTGAAGCGAGACTGTTGTTCATATATTTATTTGTTTATGTATTTATTTGTTTATATATTTATTTATTTTATTTTTAGTTTGCTTATTTATTACTTATTTATTTATCCTTTTTTTTTTATTTATTTTTATTTGTTTATATGTTTATGTATTTATTTATTCACTTGTTGATTTGTTTGTTCACTTGTTTTTTTTTTTTTTTTTGGTCATATATTTATTTGTTTATGTATTTATTTGTTTATATATTTATTTATTTTATTTGTAGTTTGCTTATTTATTTATATGTATTTATCTATCCGTTAATTTTTTTATTTATACATTTTTTATTTATTTATATGTTTGTTATGTATTTACTTATTTATTCAATCATTCTTTTATTTATTCATTCACTTATTTATTTTATGTATTTATTTATTTATTTCCCAGTAAAAGCGGTAATTCGTCGTAACGGACTAAAGTAATTCATTATGTAGGTACCATCTGTTATCTGTGAGTTAGTGGATTCAGATTTTGAATTCGGATCTGTTTTCATGACGTGTGGACGATATCTAATCAATACGTGATTGTCTACTTCTCGATGTATGCCACTCTAGCCTCCAGTAAATAATACGCGATCCCGTAACACAGTGGTTACTGATCAGATTATTGATGAGTGTTTGATTGTATCTGTTTTCACAGCTCTATTCAATTATGCCAGAGCCTGTCAAATGTGGATTTAATATGTTTTCTATTTCTTTTATTTGTTATATTACTCACTTCCCTTTCTGTCAGAATATGAGTGGGTTTTCAGCTGCTCGGATTTGATTTCTTCAATAGGAAAGTTACCAAATTAAATTAAATTAATTCACGCCTGGACAAGCATGACTGAAACCAGGCCCAGCTATTTCATTTCTCTCATTTTAAAGGAGAAAAAAATAATATTTAAAAATGATTTATGTGTGTGTATGAATAGTCGTATGTCGATGCTGAAACAACGATTTCTTTAATGAAGAAGTTAGATCCACGATAATATTGTAGGCCTAATTCTATACGGAATTTCGGCGCCCTCATGAGCATGGTGAGGGGATGTAGTGTTATTTGAGTGTGCTTACACAAGCCACATTGGTTTATGGCCTAACTACTAATAACATTACCGGACGTGGCTGTGTTTTTATAGTAAGTATTTAAAATTCTCCTATGTTTTGTTTCACCACAGATCTCGGACCGGGTGGCCGTACTCGGTGAGGGAAATCTGGTATACATTTTCAAAGAAAGTCACATTTTTATGAATAACTAGCCGTATCCGTGCGCTCCGCTGCACCTGCTAGAAATAAATATAAAGTAATTACATAATTAAAATAGGACGTTTGATCCAGGGAACTTTCGTGTTTGATAGAAGGATAAATCGTTTAATATGTTACTTAATTTAAATTGTATTTAAATAATTAAAATGCGGTCATTTTGGTCCAGAGAGCAATCATTTGGTGCAATGACAATTCCTTTAACATGTTTGTTAATTGTTATTACATGCAACCATAGTTTAATGAAGATTGACATATCATTTAGTTTTAACGTGTATACTTTATATTACTTGCTATATGTTTCAGAAGTTACTGTAATAACATTGTAGAATTCTGTCCATCTAGAGAAACTACACTTTCCAATGGTGAAATAATAATTAAACAATTAATTAGCTTCCGATATTACTTCATACAAACACAGAAACATTCTCTTAGGCTATGTTTAATAGCTTTCGATTGTTGTTGTCCAAGGCCCCTTATTTCAGTACAGCGTCTTAGATGGTGTTATTGTAATTTTAAAACTCATTTATCTCATTAAATATCAGTCTTATCAAAATTTTGTAAAGAATAAAACTTATCGGAAATTATTTTAAAGAAACTTTTGTTATGTAATATTTTTCATGAAAATCAATAACAAGCGAGATATTTCGATTTATTTAATTCAGGCTCCCTTATAACCCCCCTTTTAAATAAAGTATTTTGAATGCCATATAGCCTAAAATCTAAGTTACAACGAACTTGATTTATATTCCAATTTTCATATAAATCGGTTCAGCCATTATCGCGTGAAAAGGTAACAAACATCCAGACAGACATACAAAAAAATTCAAAAAGCGATTTTCGGTTTCAGGATGGTTAATTATACATGTTAACACTAATTATTTTTGGAAAATCAAAAATTACCAGAAAAATTTAGCTACATATTTATTATTAGTATAGATTTATGTCAGCATATAGAGTGTTAGTTGGGAGACCGGAGGGAAAAAGACCTTTAGGGAGGCCGAGACGTAGATGGGAGGATAATATTAAAATGGATTTGAGGAGGTGGGGTATGATGATAGAGACTGGATTAATCTTGCACAGGATAGGGACCGCTGGCGGGCTTATGTAAGGGCGGCAATGAACCTTCGGGTTCCTTAAAAGCTATTTGTAAGTAAGTAAGTAAGTAAGTATAGATTTATGTCAAGCTCTTAATTTATGTTTGAGTTAGGGGGCACATATTGGATATGAAGAATATTAAAACGAATCGATTATTTTTGAAAGGTCACATGTCAACTTTTGTCAATTTTACAGGAGAAGCAAATAACTGTTTATTTTGCTAATGGTACTTTGTAGTGTAATCAGATATTTTTATTCGACGACAAAGGTGTTAAGTTAATTTAAATGCATAAATTAATGGTGACATAACTAAAACTTAACTGTAAAAAAATATTTATGATGGACTTGTGCCCTTTTTAATAAACAATAAGTAAAACGTAATAAAATGAATTTGTATGTTCTTAAATGTGTTTTAACTGTTATTGACCAACAAATATTTAAGAACGTAACTGTTAAGAACATTATTTTGCTTTGGCAATATATCTTGTTTCTGAAATAAAGCAATTTAAGGGGAATTGGACGTTATCGCATGCAAAGTAATGGTAAAAATAGCCTATCTTCAAGCGGTCAGAATTGTAGTGCTATTTATCACAGCTCTTTCATTTTTTTAGTGATATATGTATAATCATTAAGCTTTAAAATGAAAGAAGAATGGTTAATCTAGTGTAAATCTTACCTTAAATTAATTTTTTAATTTAATCATATTTTTTATATAAATTCACTACATACCTGTGATTAGGTACACTCTATTCACATATCATAGCACACACTGAATTAAAATTTTGGCCACTTACTGCTAATAGATACTAAAATATACCCTACTAAAATTATTAAAATATCTGTAATATTATGGGCTTACGGCTTATACTAATCTTCAATTCCTTTTAATTTATTGACGGTGATGATTGCTATAAGCTCTATGCCCATAATATTATGGATACATGAATAATTTTAGTAGGGTATGTTTTAGTATCTATTACCAGTAAGTGGTCAAATTTTCAATTCAATATGTGTTATAATAAGTGAATAGAATGTACCTAATCACAGACATGTAGTGGATTTATAAAAATTGTGCTAATTAAAAAATTAATTTAAGGATAAAGATTTACTCTAGAGTAACCATTCTTTTCATTTCAAAGCTTAATGTGTATACATATATCACTAAAAAAATAAAAGAGCTGTGATAAATAGTACTATATTTATGACTGCTTGAAGAGGGGCTATTTTTACCATTATTTTGTATGCGATAATGACCAACTCCCTTAAAAGCATAAAAGCTTCTAAGTTTCTTCATTAAACACATCCTCCGAAGTTTTCAGTCATTTTCATTATTTTTTTCTTCTATCGGCTACTGAGGAATTTCTTCATAAAATTGAAAGATATTTAGGAAGTACATACTGCATAAATTGGCTGACATCTTCAACTTTCTTCTTATTTATTGAAACTTTTCCATAATATGATTTACCTTAAAGTAGTTTCAATTATTAGGATACATCGGTTAATTCCATGCAGTAACTTGAATGTGTGTGTTATTATTCCATCAATATATTCATATGCAACCACTGTGGGCCTACCGGGGGACTTAGCATCAAAAACCATAATTGAATACTGTGAAATTTAAAAATATATTTTCTGATCTTCAGGCACTCCTTTTCCTAATGCTTCAACTACTCGCCATTTTGTAACTGTTGTAAACAAAGAATGGAATCATGAGATTTTATATTGTACATCATGCAAAGAATGATGGGAAAAGAAGAGAGTTTGTTACTGATAGGTCGCATGTCCTGGACACGTGCCCTTTCAATACTGAACGGAATCTTTTTTTTACACTGTAACACTCGGTAGATTGCACATACTTGTGGCTTTTCTTCAGCAAACGGTGCGCTACACTAAGAAGAATATAATGGTGGTCATAACTGTCAAAAAAGTGGGCATGTGACCTTTCAAAAATAATCGATTCAAATAGTAATTTAGGAGAAGTCTTGTGAAGAAAATACGACGTATCAAAAATTCCTGTGTGTATATCGGTAGAATCTGGAATATGTACTTCAAAGCAGCATCATGCTTCAGTGACTTCATTCCATCATAATTCGAGACTCAGGCTGGTACTATTTGTTTGTCGAATGTCTTCGTTTTCTAGGAACAAAGAAATCTAGAAAATGAATCATCCGCTGTGTGGATTTTGTTTACTCAGGAAGGCAGTAAACCATCTGAATTAAAGTAATTACTCCTTTTTGTAGGTTTGAAGATGTGCTTGAAAGAAACTGGAGGAATACCGTGAAAATACTGGATATAATCACATTACTTGGATCTCAGTTCTCAAATCTGCATCTTGCGGAATAATAAACTCGTGGCACGGTTTTTTGTTCGTTAGAAGAGACTTTGAAGTAGTTTATTAACTGAATGTTTTCCTGACGTTCTCAATGCTATAGGAATCCCGCTCCGAGACGTTGGTAATTGATTGCTTCTCTAATCTCTGGAATGGAAAAAATTTAAACTGTAGAATAATTACGCATAATTTAATTAATTTTGTCTCTGGATTACGGAGGCGCTAGATGAAGTTGGTGTCCTTAAGGTAAAATTCATTATTAAGCCGGTTACACTTCCCATTTTGAGGGAAATTTTTAAAGAGGACGGTATCATAGGCAGCCCTGTACTACAGTCTAGAGTATTTCAAAAGGATTGATTAATTTTAGACTATTTTAAGACCCTTATTCACCGTGAATAAAGTGGAGGCATTCCTAACTACAAATGTTGTGGGCCTGGGTTCGATTCCTTGCTTGAATGCGTAAATGTAACTCCCTTACTTACTTACAAATGGCTTTTAAGGAACCCGAAGGTTCATTGCCGCCCTCACATAAGCCCGCCAGCGGTCCCTATCCTGTGCAAGAATAATCCAGTCTCTATCATCATACCCCACCTCCCTCAAATCCATTTTAATATTATTCTCCCATCTACGTCTCGGCCTCCCTAAAGGTCTTTTTCCCTCCGGTCTCCCAACTAACACTCTATATGCATTTCTGGATTCGCCCATACGTGCTACATGCCCTGCCCATCTCAAACGTCTGGATTTAATGTTCCTAATTATGTCAGGTGAAGAATACAATGCGTGCAGTTCTGTGTTGTGTAACTTTCCCATTCTCCTGTAACTTCATCCCGCTTAGTCCCAAATATTTTCCTAAGCACCTTATTCTCAAACACCCTTAACCTATGTTCCTCTCTCAAAGTGAGAGTTCAAGTTTCACAACCATACATAAGAACCGGTAATATAACTGTTTTATAAATTCTAACTTTCAGATTTTTGGACAGCAGACTGGATGATAAGAGCTTCTCAATAATAACACGCATTTCCCATATTTATTCTGCGTTTAATTTCCTCCCGAGTGTAATTTATATTTGTTACTGTTGCTCCAAGATATTTGAATTTTTCCACCTCTTCGAAGGATAAATCTCCAATTTTTATATTTCCATTTCGTACAATATTCTGGTCACGAGACATAATCATATACTTAGTCTTTTCGGGATTTACTTCCAAACCGATCGCTATACTTGCTTCAAGTAAAATTTCCGTGTTTTCCCTAATCGTTTGTGTATTTTCTCCTAACATATTCACGTCATCCGCATAGACAAGAAGCTGATGTAACCCGTTCAATTCCAAACCCTGCCTGTTATCCTGAACTTTCCTAATGGCATATTCTAGAGCGAAGTTAAAAATTAAAGGTGATAGTGCATCTCCCTGCTTTAGCCCGCAGTGAATTGGAAAAGCATCAGATAGAAACTGACCTATACGGACTCTGCTGTATGTTTCACTGAGACACCCTCCGATAGAAATTGCCATGTTGTAAGCTCTTAGCAGTGAGAAAATATGACAGGACTAATGTATAATAATAATAATAATAATAATAATAATTATTATTATTATATTATTATTATTAGAGCCCGGATGTTTAGGCATTTATAACAGTCAAAATAGGCAGGGAAAAAAGCGATAAAAACGTAAAAAAAAGGCACAATAATCTTTGAAAAAGACATAATATATTTTAGTAATAGATCTAAATTATATCAACATAACTCACATATTTAGGAATATGTATGATAAGAACTTTCTTGTGTTAAATTTTAACGTACCTTGTTAACATGTTTCGACCTATTTTGGGTCATCTTCAGAACTGGTCGTTGTCGGTCTTGGCGCCTCTTGTTTCCTGTGAGGGTGCGTTCGTAGTGTAGAGTCAAAGAGCGTATGTGTTTTGAAATTGAGTTGTGTGTTGAGAATATCGTTGGGGTGCGTTTTCGTGTGTCTGTATATTTCATATTGTTCTAGTGTGTTGAGTTTCTGGCTTTTTGGTTGGATGTGTAGTATTTCCATGTCTGTGTTGATGTCTCTGTAGGTGTGGTTGGCATTTGTGATGTGTTCTGCATATGTGGAGGTGACATGGAAATACTGCACATCCAACCAAAAAGCCAGAAACTCAACACACTAGAACAATATGAAATATACAGACACACGAAAACGCACCCCAACGATATTCTCAACACACAACTCAATTTCAAAACACATACGCTCTTTGACTCTACACTACGAACGCACCCTCACAGGAAACAAGAGGCGCCAAGACCGACAACGACCAGTTCTGAAGATGACCCAAAATAGGTCGAAACATGTTAACAAGGTACGTTAAAATTTAACACAAGAAAGTTCTTATCATACATATTCCGAAGTGATACAGTGTTAAAAGTTGTGTAATCAAGATGTATATGTCACATATTTACTTCGTAGGTGACACATGTTGACTTATAAAAGACTTTTTTTCTTTTTTTCGTGATTAACTGTCTTTTCGCAAACCTTACACAATAAAACTGTTCCATTAGTTGAAAGCACAATGTCATGGGCACCAAATTCACTAACGTAAGCATGAAATTTACTATTTCATGCACGAAAAATAAATTACATGTATTAGATGTCGCTTTCGATGTAATTTAGCTTGTAATTGTGTTTTTTTTTTTTTTTTTTTTTTTTTTTTTTTTTACACACCTGTGGAGTAACGGTCAGCGCGTCTGGCCGCGAAACCAGGTGGCCCGGGTTCGATTCCCGGTCGAGGCAAGTTGTCTGGTTGAGGTTTTTTCCGGGGTTTTTCCTCAATCCAATATGAGCAAATGCTGGGTAACTTTCGGTGCTGGATCCCGGACTCATTTCACCGGCATTATCACCTTCATCTCATTCAGACGCTAAATAACCGAAGATGTTGATAAAGCGTCGTAAAATAACCTACTAAAAAAATGGTCTGTGTTTGTATGTCGTAAATATTTCACACGCTATCGAAGGTGAAAGAGTTAGTGGACCATCCTGTATATAATTTTGCTTTTTCCGTAATTAATTTACTCTTTAATATATCGGATAAAGCATAACATTTATTTGTTTTCTGTATACGGGCATTAATTTCTTGTTTTACTTTATTGTCATCATAAGTAATTAATGTTTCTAATTACGTGTGCTGTATTAATAGTGTGTTATTTACATTTAAATTACGAGTAAGTATAAACTATTTTGTTTTGTGAAAATTTACTATAAGACCGGCTCCTTGTGAGGCTTTTACGAGGAATAGCAATAGAATGAGCATTTTAATATCATGTTCGTTTTCACCAATTAAAACTAAATCATTTGCATTAGCCAACATATTAATTTTTCTCTTCAGCTATGTACGAAACTGGGAAGAGTTTATAGTTCTAATGTACTATACTGTACTGTACTTAGGAGAAAATCCACAAACGATTAGGGAAAACACGGTAATTTTACTGGAAGCAAGTAAAGAGATAGGTTTGGAAGTAAATCCCAAAAAGACAAAGTATATGATTATGTCTCGTGACGAGAATATTGTACGAAATGGAAATATAAAAATTGGAAATTTATCTTTTGAAGAGGTGGAGAAGTTAAAATTTCTTGGAGCAACAGTAATAAATATAAATGACACTCGGGAGGAAATTAAACACAGAATAAATATGGGAAATGCCTGTTACTATTCGATTGAGAAGCTTTTATCATCCAGTCTGCTGTCAAAAAATTTGAAAGTTAGAATTTATAAAGCAGTTATATTACCGGTTGTTCTTTATGGTTGTGAATTATTATTATTTTTTATTAGGTTATTTTACGACGCTTTATCAACATCTCAGGTTATTTAGCGTCTGAATGAGATGAAGGTGATTATGCCGGTGAAATGAGTCCGGGGTCTAACACCGAAAGTTACCCAGCATTTGCTCATATTGGGTTGAGGGAAAACCCCGGAAAAAACCTCAACCAGATAACTTGCCTCGACCGGGAATCGAACCCGGGCCACCTGGTTTCGCGGCTAGACGTGCTAACCGTTACTCCACAGGTGTGGACTGGTTGTGAAACTTGGACTCTCACTTTGAGAGAGGAACATAGGTTAAGGGTGTTTGAGAATAAGGTGCTTAGGAAAATATTTGGGGCTAAGAGAGATGAAGTTACAGGAGAATGGAGAAAGTTACATAACGTAGAACTGCACGCATTGTATTCTTCACCTGACATAATTAGGAACATTAAATCCAGACGTTTGCGATGGGCAGGGCATGTAGCACATATGGGCGAATCCAGAAATGCATATAGAGTGTTAGTTGGGAGACCGGAGGGAAAAAGACCTTTAGGGAGGCCGAGACGTAGACGGGAAGATAATATTAAAATGGATTTGAGGGAGGTGGGATATGATGATAGAGAATGGATTAATGTTGCTCAAGATAGGGACCAATGGCGGACTTATGTGAGGGCGGCAATTAACCTCCGGGTTCCTTAAAAGCCAGTAAGTAAGTAAGTAAGTAAGTAAGTAAGTAAGTAATGTACTATACACATTTTATAAAAATGTATGAATTTCTGAGGGATATCTAATTATTTCATAACATTCCAAAGGTAATCTCTATCAATCCCGTCGACAGCTTTTCGGAGATCAATAAGCCAACTATTGTGCAATAATGTGCAATACATTTTGCATATTTCAATTGATATGGAATGCTGTTACATTTGTTCTCCATGAAGTAGGTTTTCTTCTCTTTTTTTTTTTTCTGTCGGTTTCACACTATTCGCCCATCCGAATCATCCTAAAAAAGGATCGAGGTTTTATCTGTGCTGTAAAAATAATCGAAGCGGAAATATCTGGTTTTACATTTAGTTTATTCAATGCTTGCTGATCTGTAATTCATAATTGCATTTCTCTGAAATCTCTGTTGCAGGCGAGAAGTTTAGCATCTCTGTTGCAAGTAAAACAACACGCGTTTTGACGTATTGATAGAGAGCGAATATTGACGAAGCTAGAAACTTTATGAGCAATTTTATATCCTTTTCGTATCCTAGCAACTAGCCAAACGATAAAATCTATAGTTCTGAATATGGATATTGTAAAGACATGTGGGCAACAATAAAACTTAATTTGGTAGAACGTTAAAATTTCCAATACGTTTTAACTTCTATTCATTTATTAGGCCTTAATAAAAAAAACTCATTTTTATTGTTCTATCAACACAGACGAAGGCATTAGGCCTGCCAAAGAATGTTGTTGACTCTCGTTTTATGATTCCTCGGAAATCGAAGGTACAATTTGGAGCAATTTGTAATCCTGTAAGTGTAGCAGTTATACACAGCACATGTAGGCTACATCCTGACATTTTAACACAGCACTAATTAATAAAACTGTTTACTAGTCCAGCAACAATGTACATTGTAGTAGATTACAGCTTGCTTCACGGGTTTCAGCACACCCTGCCGCCTAGTTAGCAGCACCTGTGCCGTTCGCACTGGAACTGCTAGCTGTCCGGTAATTTTTTAGTTAGTTATTTAACGACGATGTATCAACTACTAGGTTATTTAGCGTCGATGAGATTGGTGATAGCGAGATATGGCCTAGGATTCGCCATAGATTAGCTGGCATTCACCTTACGGTTGGGGAAAACATCGGAAAAAACCCAACCAGGTAATCAGCCCAAGCGGGGATCGAACCCGTACCCGAGCGCGACTTCTGACCAGCAGACAAGCGCCTTAACCGATAGAGCAACGCCGGTGGTTTTTTACTTGGTTATTTAACGACGCTGTATCAACTACGGGGTTATTTAGAGTCGATGAGATTGGTGATAGCGAGGTGGTATTTGGCGATATGTGGCCGAGGATTCGCCATAGATTACCTGGCATTCACCTTACGGTTGGGGAAAACCTCGGAAAAAACCCAGCCAGGTAATCAGCCCAAGCGGGGATCGAACCCGCGCCCGAGCGCATCTTCAGGGCGGCAGACAAGCGCCTTAACCGACTGAGCCACGCCGGTGGTTTTTTTACTTGATTATTTAACGGCGCTGTATCAACTAGGAGGTTATTTAGCGTCGATGAGATTGGTGATAGTGAGATGATATTTGGCGAGATGAGGCCGAGGATTCGCCACAGATTACCTGACATTTGTCTTATGGTTGGGGAAAACCTCGAAAAAAAACCAACCAAATAATCAGGCTCAGCGGGAATCGAACCCACGCCGGTTGTTGTGTCCAATATTATTATAGTAAGGTGTTTGATAATAGAATCAAACAAGAATAGCTTACAACGAACCATCTTTCAACTAAGAAGCCAAATGTTAATTAAGGGGGGTAAGATGTAAAGGACAGCTCCGATTTCATTGAACCCAACAATGGGAGCGCGTATTGCTTTAGTTATTTTAACAGAACAAGCGGAGTAGTGTTACCAGATTGTACACTAATCTACCAAAAAGTAATTGGGCACTGTTTTTTTCCCCTTTAGAACCTCATGGTATCACCTCTTGTTGCTATAACAGCAGCCATTCTCTCAGGCATGCTCTCCACTAGTTTGTGTAGGATATCCACTGGAATGCGTCGCCATTCCTCTTGGAATATGGCACTCAGTTGGACAATGGAAGTTGGCCGCAACTCCCGAGACCTCAATCGCCGGTCGAGTTCGTCCCAAAGGTGCTCAATGGGATTGAGATCAGGACTCCGTGCAGGCCAGTCCAACCGGTGAACATTAGTAGCATAGTAGCCGCCGAAACATGGGGCCAATTTCCGTTGTCCAACTGAGTGCCATGTTGCAAGAGGAATGGCGACGCATTCCAGTGGATATCCTACACAAACTAGTGGAGAGCATGCCTGACAAGGTGGCTGCTGTTATAGCAACAAGAGGTGATACCACGAGGTTCTAAAGGAGCAAACAAGTGCCGAATTACTTTTTGGTAGATAGTATATATAATGTATGTACAGACGTGGACAAATTATTAGACTAAAACGTTTTTCTTGGAAACATAATATAATTCGTCATATCAACTATCAGTATAATTCACAGAGTCTCTATTGTTGTAAATATGATTGTTTGCATATTCTCGTATATTTTTCCAATGATTAAGTGTATTTTTTCTGGCTATGTTGGTACTACTGGTGTTTTAATTATATACTGCAGAAGATATTCTCCCATGGCCTGCAAGAAGACCGGACATGAACGAGATTGAAAATCTGTGATCTATACTGAAGAAGAAAGTGAACAAAAAGAGTCTTACAACAAAACATGGACTCTTTTAAGCACTGTCTGATATCTGGCTAAATGGTGCTGATAATCAAAGAAAGTGTCAAACTTTGGTTTCCAGCATCCCTGACAAAATCAACGTGTTAATAAAGAATAAGGAAATGTTTACAAAAACATTAGTAACCTCATGACTCAATTTTCTGTTCATTATATCTGTGCAAAATACATTTTTGTTCATTATTTCTACCGATAAATACAGCTTTGTTGCACATATAATTAATTTAGTCTAATAATTTGTCCACGTCTGTATATGTAAAAATGCGATGAGAAAAGGGTAGACGTCACAACTACGTCTATGTCTTAGTCGTGTCGCGGTAGCTGACTCAGAACACAAAGGAAGCCGGCGAACTAAATTTACCAGTTTCATTTTGGTGCAGAGGTTACCATCCAGCCTGTAGATTGTGCTGGAAAATACAGAGTGTGTCTAAATTGGTGTCAAATATTTCGGGGATGTGTTCGTAACACAAAAACATTACAAAAGGTTCATATGAACATTGGTCTCAAAATAATTTATTTCAGAGTTACAAGACAAAATTTAATGTTATAAAAATTGCTCGAAGTGGCTTCCTCCTGATTCGATGTATCCCTAAACCTGCGTTACATGCCCTGGCGTACTCTGTTGAAAATTCCTGGAGTGTTTCGTATTTCGTGAAATCCATTTGGATACGCTCTCAGAATATCAACATCAAGTACAGGAGTCGCACAAACCAGGGACTTTAAATGTCCCCAGATGAAGAAATCCATTGGATTCAAATCAAGAGATCGAGCAGACCATGCAATGAATCCCCTTCGACCAATACATCTTTGGGGAAATCGATCATTAAAAAATTACGAACTATCAGACTGAAATGAGCTGGAGCAGCATCGTGTTAAAACACATTCGTTGGATGACGTCCAGAAGCACATCATCAATTAAATGATGCAAATCATTTCGTTCTGTTCGCTCACAGATTACATTTTCTTCTGATTTCTTCGCTCTACAAAATATAAACAAACAAAAAACCACCAAACAATCAGCGGTCAATGAAGGGACAAATCCTGTAATAACTTCCTAACGAATGGTTTTCGGACCCATGTTCTTATTAACTTTTTAAATTTTTTTGATGTTAGGAACACGTCCCCGAAATATTTGACACCAATTTAGATACACCCTGTATAGAAGATGGCATTTCTGAGTAATTGCCGTATTATATGAAGAATAACTGTAGAAATGAGTCCCTTGGGATATCTTACGTGGAACATGGTGAGCATAATCACATCACGTGTTCTGCCTTTACAGAGTGGAGAGTGAACCTTATGATATAAATGGGGGGGGGGGATTTAGGTGGGTTAAATACGTTTGAAGCAGCGAAGTTTTAACATTTTCCCTGCCGCAACTGATGTTATTCGATATTGCATTTGAAATATGTTACGGTATTGCTTTTCGGGATGTCAGAGCGGGAAAGGAAATTGCGTTTAATGCGCTGTATCAAAGGGTTAGCAAGTGGTGCTCCTCCACAGTTTTAATTACCAAGTCGTGTATTGACTGTGTTGGCGCAATAACTGAGCTGCGGGGGCTTGCCGTTACGTAAAATGCAAACATGTCGGATCAGCTTTCAGTCATGCATCATCCTTTGCGAAATATTGCATTAGCTCACATGCTCGGTGTTCCTCGTTCCCTTGTTCTCTTTTTCTTTCTCCACTTCAGAGCCCAGGTGGTCTTTACCTAAATTCGCTTTTCACTTTTTCTCGTTTGAACACTCCGTGAATACTGGGTGTTCATTTCAAAGTGTGTCATGACGTCACTGTTGTGAGTCGGCGATTTGAAGCGAGTTTCAGCTTTTATGTCAGAGAAGTTGCCTATTAATCAAGGCGTTCAATCTGAACTTGAGAACTTGTACGGTATAACTTGAACGTCGTAGCAACAGATGGCGGTTTGTACGGTATGTGTGCTACCATAACCTCTTCCGAACTGTGTTTTGCGCGGTTAAGTTGTACTCAGGGTATTTGTTATCATCGGTTACGTACGGCAACATTCCACAACAGAAATCAAACTTTTTTTTTTTTTTTCATTAAATCGTGCACAGTTGTAATTCCTTTTTCGTGTTCTGATGCGAGATGAACCACAGTTTCTGTTTTTCGAAACCATTCAATTACTTGTACTTTTTTCGTTGCACAACACGTTTTCTTTTGACACCTGTAGAAAACATTTTGGATATAAGTTAGACAGCACGGCCCCTTTAAGAGTAGACCATACTGTATAAGGGTACCGGTAAAGGTTTGTAAAGAAAACACTCTGTAGAAACAATTTCGTACTAATATAATGCATATACATATTTTTTCTACATCAAAAAAAGGAAGAGCGAGAGAGAAAGTTAGTCGGATAATCCATCAATCTGTTAATAGGGTGACGGATAATCGAGGTTCTACTGTATTTGAATGGGTTATTTATGAAAGGTTAAGTCATTATTTTGTTAAAATGAGTTTGTAATGTAATAACGGCTCTTTGGGTGTAGATACATCGATTTGGATACGAAGAGGACTAAGTTTCACACTCTAAATGCTTTGTACAATTTGTGATATAATTTTTATTTCAGCTTTAATTTCAAAATTTCGGCTTATAAGCAGTTTTTCTTTAATTGCTAACAATTTAATATTCAAGACTTAAGCCCTTTCATACATAACCCATTCACTTGTGAGTTTCAGTCTAAATAGCTTATCTTTTATTAATTAAACGCAGAATAAATATGGGTTGTTCTGTATGGTTGTGAAACTTGGACTCTCACTTTGAGAGAGGAACATAGAGGTTAAGGGTGTTTGAAAATAAGATGCTTAGGAAAATATTTGGGACTAAGAGGGATGAAGTTACAGTAAAATAAGAAGTGCACGCACCTGACATAATTAGGAACATTAAATCCAGACGTTTGAGATGGGCAGGGCATGTAGCACATATGGGCGAATCCAAAAATGCATATAGAGTGTTAGTTGGGAGGCCGGAGGGAAAAGGACTTCTGGGGAGGCCGAGACGGTAGATGGGAGAATAATATTAAAATGGATTTGAGGGAGGTGAGATATGATGGTAGAGACTGGATTAATCTTGCACAGGATAGGGATCGATGGCGGGCAATGAACCTCCAGGTTCCTTAAAAGCTATTTCAAGAGTCCACTGCAAGAATGATGGATGTAATTTGGAATACATTTTGCAGGAGAAGCAATTGAAAGTATGAAATGCTTAGCGCTCAAAGCTTAACTGTGATTTTCCGATCATTACTGGACAATGACTATCAGTGTTAATGCCATATAACTCTGTATGTACATTCTATATGTGTTAAGCTATGCATTGACAGTCTTGGTTCATTTTCGACAAGAAAGTGACATGCATCATTCTTGCAATGGACTCTTCATTTGTAAGTAAGTTTACCCCACTCTCCCATATTGGCTATTAGAACTCTCTGTTGTCCTCTTCAGCTGAGAAATCGCCTTCAGGATCAGCATGTAGGCGGAATTGAAGCACATGACCTAGACTTCTGTGAAGTGTTAAAACCATGCATTAGCCGATAGGCACTAGTTTTATATAGGCTTATACCTATATGTAGTCTCAGTACGCCTATCTGTGTATTTTCAACCCACACGTCCGGCTAGCATTTCTGAGAAATATTAAATCCTAACAGGAAACTGCAAACATGAATAATCATATGCTTATATTTGAAGAGAAAATCGCCTTTTCGTATAAATCCGTTAATCCTCTTATAGCGTTTCTGGGGATTGAAGCCATAATTTTATATATAAATCTGCTTCATGAAGATAACACATTTTGGAATTACACTATGTTTTACGTATTTTTCAAAAGTTGACAACATCGGTGGGTGTGACGTAAAAATGCAGTGCACATGTTTATAATATTACTAGTGGCTTGTGCAGCAAATGCTGCAAACTAAGTTCATTAGACGTTCAAATAAACATTTTTCAGATTTATTTTCAATGAAGAATACCAGACATTCTGAAAGTTATTTGCTTCCATGAAAGATACTCTCTCTCGAGCCAATACTGAAGAGAACCACGCATATAAATATCTACACCACACCGCCATTAAATATATGAAAAAGACCCAACCCCACATGACTAATAACTATACAAATATTTGATTTTTAATAATATTATTATCTTTCGTAAGTTTTATAGCTTTCAGTAACATATACTATATAGCCGCCACTCAGTAAAATATAGAAATCAAAATCTAATTTAAGTTATTCTCTACATCTACTTATATAACCCCAAAACATTTCAATTTCATGACATCAATATAGCATTAATATGTATAATTAATGAAAAATAGTCACATCATGGCATTAACTACAATACTATTTCATTTATAATGGTAATAATGTCATCAAACCACCTCAAGTTTTGTAGTTTTTAATATCCAATACACAGCTGTACCCAGAAAATTACACACCACAGAATCGAACCTGTAAATTATTTTTAGTAAGTTAAGTTTTTAATAACGAATTTAATTTGAGCTCTAAATATATCAGCATTCTTGCAGATCATGGCCTTCGTGTAATATTGTTTACTGTAGTGTGTGTTTTGTTTTATTCTGAAATGCAATTAGCTAGTTCTCAAAACTGACGACAGATGGATTTTGGAAAATAGGAAAATTATGTTGAAAAATTGACATTTCGCAGAAAACTACTGTTTTTCTGAAAAAACTTTGAGTTCCAAGCTTCAAAATGAGGGGTCATTTATTAAAATCCGTTCAGCCGTTTTCCCGTAATTTCCATTAACAGTTCAAATTATATATATAGATTATTCTTACAAACCAAGAGGAACACCAAATGCATGTCAAAACACATTTTCCATGTATTTAATTAAGTGGATTCTCCCCGCATTTGGTAGAGCAATGGCTTCCCCAAATTATTCCTGTAATGAAAAGTAACAATAACATAGAAGCCCATAGCATATACTGTTTACTATTCTCTCTGGGCTCTGTCACTAGTTGATGCTCTTAAATATTATTTATTGTGCATCGCTATCTTCCATATAGGCTATATTGTGTTAAATCACAAACATTTGAAATCATGTTCGTTTCCATTACCAAATGCAATTTACATGCTCTCAAAATTTCAGACAAATTGTTTCCTTGCTTATTATTAATACGTTTATCTGGTTTTGATAGTTTAGTAGTGTCGATAGCACATGACTCGGTAATTTCTGCTCTGTGTATTGCATTTCCTCTATGATTTTGTGTGTACCTTCTGTTATTGACCTCTCTTCTGTTTTATACAATAATAGAACACTTCAAAATCATCACAAAACAGATTTTGTTGACAATGAATACGCCTTTTACTATATTTTTCATACTGTGTACTTGAATCAATACTTATATTCACTGTATATGTTATATATTCATTCATAATTTTCTGACAAGGGCAGCTATTTCACTGCTAACCCAGCATTCCTCAATTTTTCCCATGTTCTCCCTTCCTCTTTGTCTCCTCATATGATCCATATATCTTAATGTCTATCATCTGGTATCTTCTTCTGCCACGAACTCTTCTCCCGTTCACCATTCCTTCCAGTACCTCCTCCAGTAGGCAGTTTCTTCTCGGCCAGTGAGCCAGCCAATTCCTTTTTCTCTTCCTAATCAGTTTTATCATTATTATTTCCAATACAACTTCATTTCTTATTCTGTCTGTGCACTTCACACGCTCTATTCTTCTCCATATCCACATTTCAAATGCTTCTAGCCGCTTCTCTTCACTTTGTCGTAATGCTCATGTTTCTGCCACACACAATGCTACACTCCACACAATGCACTTCACTAGTCTCTTCCTTAGTTCTTTCTCCAGAGTCCCGCAGAAGATGCTGCTTTTTATATTAAAAGTTTCCTTTGTCATTGGTATTCTGCTTTTGGACTTCCTGGCAGCAACTCATGTTACTGCTTATAGTACACCCCAAGTATTTGAAGCTGTTCACTTGCTCTACTGCCTCATTTAGAATTCGCAAGTTTATCTTCTGTATTTTTCTTCCTATGACCATGCTCTTCGTCTTATTTGCATTTATCTTCATCCCATACTGCTCACAGCTGTCATTTAGCTCTAGCAGCACATCCCTTAGTATGGTAACATATAGGCTCCAAGCTATTTATTTTTCACTATACAAATTATTACAAACTTTGCAAAAATTAGCTCTGTTAATAATGAAAAAATGGTTGTAATTTTTTAATGAAAACTAAGATGTATTTATTGGTGCTTGGTATGGGAAGTATGGTGCTGATTCTTCGTTATTTCATGTTATATTGGGTACCATAAATATTCCTTCTTCAAGTTTAGCTTCAGAGAGAAATGAAAATTTAGAACTTACGTATTTAAAACAATTGCCATCTTTATGCAATGCTTTCACAAACTATTTCGTTATTCCGAATTTAATGTGAAGAGACGGCAAGATGATCTTATCTTGTTTCACCAGACATTCTCTAATTTTTTTTCTTCTATGTACTTCTAGACAACTCGAAAAGATTTGTTTCACAGTCGATCGTAGTCAGTCACTTTACGATAGATTATAGCGATTGCAATATGAGATTACGCGAGAAATTTAAATATAGCGCACTTAAGGAATTAAATAAAAAGTGTGAGTGATGAAAACGGATTGAATTTTTACAGAGATCATGAAAAAGTAATTCAAAATTACTCTTCTTCATGTAAAGCGCCAAAACATGGCAACCCTGTGTAATACAAACCCGTTCCTTTCTTTCGGCCTTTCAGAGATTTTCTAACTTTCATTATTGGGATTAGGATTTAACAAATTTACAGAATGGAATTTGAAAAATGTTTAAAATAGAACTGTGGAGTTTTCACTGACATAGTTCTTTAGTCTGTGACCTCAATTCAAATTCAAATTCAAATTTATTCACAATTTACATTTGAAATGATACGTATATGAATAGATACCCGAAATGAGCATATGCTCGTGCTGGGGTACAGTCCAGTAGAGTCTATACACTTTACAGATATCAGTAATAATGTTGATATATAATAATGTTGATAATATAATAATAATAATAATAATAATAATAATAATAATAATAATAATAATAATAATAGTAATAATAGAATAACCGTGACGGAGATGATACAAGGATAGTAATACAAATTAATTCATTAATAATAATAATAATAATAATAATAATAATAATAATAATAAAATAAATACTAAGACAGATAAAATAAAATATAAAACCACTTAGCGAGAGTTAACACAATTTAAATAAGCATATAATAGCAGGAAAAAATTACGAACTCGAAAATCAACAGTAAAGTTCGTTGTAACGCAGACGACAGCAACCGCCGTATTGACATTGTGTTGTGCATTATTGGTAGTAGGGGGAACCGAAGGTCTACGTAACTGCCGTTCTCTTCGAATCTTCTCATACAATCGTGGGAAGTTAATGCTGAAAAACCAAATGTCTACGAGTCAAACTGTTCATTATTACCAGGATAAATACAAATAATACTGAAGTATATTAATCAAGTTTCAGTTATAGATCTCCCCTTTTGTGCAAGAGGTATCATATCAAAATATTTTGTGCGAGATCGTGCGTATTTGCTTGTTTTCCGCACAGAACCAATACGCGGTAAGTGTGAAATACCACATTCAGTATTCCCAACGTAACACACATAACAATTTCCCTCTTCTTACCGCTTAAGCGCGACATTCATTTTACTGCTTTAGGCTTTTAACATATTATTTTTAGAGACGTTTAACATAGTAACAATTATAAATTGGAAACTTACCACTGCAATTTCACCTAAATTGCACTGTTAATTATTGTTTTTAAATATTTGCAAAAATTAAGTAAAGTCTACTACTCCACGAAACTTATTGCATTCCTGATACAAGTAACATTAAGGAAGCCGTGAAAAAATCAACAAGATTCCAGATGCGATGTTATTACTGCAATATGTTATATAAATAATATTGTTAAAACATTAAAATGAAAAATAAATCATTACATAACCTTACCGTTTGTTTTAAGTTCGCATTTATAGACTGGAGGAAAAAAGACAGACGTATATCACGGCCTGCTGGAGTATAGTAAACACAGAAAACATTGTTGAAGAAAGATATTTTGGTTTTCCGAAGTTGGCGTCATTAAACAGAAACCAACATGGAGATTTCATTGCAAGTAATTAGAAATTCGTCTTTCAGGTATGTAATAAACGATCTTCGCACAAAATAATGTACGATACACGAGCGGTATGTTTGTTTTCATGTTCTCGGAAATTAAAAAAAAATCAACTACGTTTCGCTTTTTTAATCTTTTCCTCGAACTTGAAAACGTCAACATACCGCTCTTGTAACGTATATTACTATTATGAATTTGTCAGTTTAGTTTTTGAGACACATGAAGGGGGGAAGAAACTGGGTACCCTGCTCCCATTATCTCCTGGCCTTGTTGCCTCATAATTGGTGCCTTGTTGGTATCACTTTTGAGGTTCAAACCTGCCTTCGGACAGTTGACTAAACAAACAACTGTATATGTGTTCTGTGTAAAAGAAAATATATTTACATATACATATATATCATATAATATATCATGCTGTAGTGGTTTTATAGTTGTACAAATATATTTAAAATACTGTAATTCAGTATATGCATTTGACAGACTCAAACTGTGAAATAGTGCCTCGCAACACATTTTTATTCACGCAGTTTTCCAGTAGTGAAATACGACCTGCTGCGTGATTTACGACACTTGACATTTGGTGTGTGTATACGGCCCAGTCGTAGTTTTATGTCCCAGTGCATTATTTTATTACTGTTTTATTATATCCATCCTACGTCGAGATTTTCTCTTCAGGCAATAATTGAAATATTCCGAGTTTTCTGCACGCGTCACCTCTTGCTTTCCATGATCGACTGAGAAGACTTTTACAGCTTTTCGTAAGAATCTAGACAATAAAATTATTTATTTCAAAGCGCGAGCATTTTATTTTCATTTCATTTTCGATGTACAGGTTCCGACTGTTGCTTGTGACGAATTTCAGCGCTCTGTTCTGAAGTGATGAGAAGTATCAAAATAACAGGATATGGCTTCAACAATGCAATTTATTGGCATGTTATTAACTGAAATATTTCAAGTGATCCCCTCGGCATCGTATGATTTCCATTTTATCGTTTATTTTTGTATAGTACTGTCATATAACATTTATCATGGGATTTGTGATTTAAATTGTGTAATGTTCGCCCTTCTGTTATGGAGCACCATCAGGTCATTTGCAGTCACAACTTGAACACTGTATACTATACGTTAAGTAATGTGAAATATACTTACTTACAAATGGCTTTTAAGGAACCCGAACGTTCATTGCCGCCCTCACATAAGCCCGTCATCTGTGCAAGATTAATCCAGTTTCTATCATCATATCCCATCTCTCTCAAATCCATTTTAATATTATCCTCCCATCTACGTCTCGGCCTCCCTAAAGGTCTTTTACCCCCCGTCTCCCAACTAACACTCTATATGCATTTCGGGATTCGCTTGTATGTGCTACATGCCCTGCTCATCTCAAACGTCTGGATTTAATGCTCCTATTAGTCCCGACGCTGTTATTTCCGGCGTGACTCCGCCTCTTTGCTTACGTCTTAGAAAGTGAAAACTCTATAAAGTCTAGGTGGGTAGTATCATTCGCCATTTTTGATCTTACGTTGCCGAGCTACCATACGACGAATCTATTTGCAACACCGTTAATCATTATCATGTCGTAACTCCTATGATAATAAATCAAACGCAATGTAATTCAGCAAATAGTTGAGCGGCAAATAACGTCTTCGTGTGCTTTCTGCGAACGCCAACTAAAGAGCTAAAATGGCGGGCGATTATATTAAGTATTTGTCGAGCTTTGAGAAATGAATCAGCGAATCACAAAACGGACACGTTTAAATGTAGCCGACCTGCAACGCGATTGGCTGCCGGAAATTAGAGCGACGGGACTATAATTATGTCAGGTGAATAATACAATGCGTGCAGTTCTGCGTTGTGTAACTTTCTCCATTCTCCTGTAATTTCATCCCTCTTAGCCCCAAATACTTTCCTAAGAACCTCTTCTCAAACACCTTTAATCTCTGTTCCTCTCTCAAAGTGAGAGTCTCTCACAACCATAGGCCTACAGAACTACTGTTTTATAAATTCTAACTTTCAGATTTTGTGACAGCAGACTAGATGACGAAAGCTTCTCAACCGAATAATAACATGCATTTCCCATATTTATTCTGCGTTTAATTTCCTCCCGAGTGTCATTTATATTTGTTACTGTTATTCCAAGATATTTGAATTTTTCCACCTCTTCGAAGGATAAATCTCCAATTTTTATGTTTCCATTTCGTACAATATTCTGGTTACGAGACATAATCATATACTTTGTTTTTTCGGGATTTACTTCCAAACCTATCGCTTTACTTGCTTCAAGTAAAATTTTCGTGTTTTGCCTAATCGTTTGTGGATTTTTTCCTAACATATTCACGTCATCCGCCATTAAACTTCTAATTGAACATAGATCAGCTGTTTAATGTAGAGACATTGTTCTGTGTATACTAATTCCTTGATTTTTTTTCTTTTACAGGTAAGTTAACTGGACGGTTGCTTACGTAACACGCGTTGTTTCGAGACTTCGTAAGTACTATTTATTTTCTCTTATTTGTAAGTACTTCTACCATACTATTTTATTTTCTCCGTATATTTGGAGAAACAAAAATAAATGTGATCTGATGGTTGAGTGCCTTTACTTGTATTCCAGATCACTCATCAGATTCATCTGTTCCTTATTGACGAATTACTCTTTTCACATTTTAACAGCTAACTAGATGTGTTACTTTTATGTATACCATTCCTTCTGAGATCTCCAAATAATGTTTGAACTGAAATTCAACGGAACAATGTGAAGAGTACAGGGGAAAAACCTGATAAGCCACGTTTTACTGTTTTTACAGAAGTACAAGTTAAAAGTTTCAAGGCCCATTATATACTATTGTCTTTGGGTTGTCATTCTTCAAATTTCTTTGAACTATGAGGTTGTTATTCTGTACAATAAAGGTAAGCGTTCACTACATCGTATCGCACTCCTCGCACGAATCGCATGCAACGGATATTTTAAGTGCAGTACGTTCAATGTAACGGCTCTACCTCATCGTCTCATGAGATTCCCTATCAGCTGTTTAAAACATATGACGTACGATATTGACATTGATGAAAACAGAGCAGTTTTGAGGTTAGGTCTATTAATCATGAGTGTTAGCGAATAAGAATTTGTAATTGTTTCATGCTTCTTAATTGAAGAAGAAGAAATGAAAGAGATATTGGGTACATAATATATATGTAAAAAACGACTTGATTACTGTAATGGGAACGCCTCAGATTATATAATTCTTCGCAGTTTTCTACACGCGAAATAAGTTTTCCCTCTGCCATTTTGGCGCGCCACTGAACATGGCACAACATAATAGTAACAGTTGAGGAATTAAAATGTATTTATTAAAGAAGGCCATGATCGGACGCATCGGAAAAGTTGCTCATCCGAGAAACGTGGACGGATTTGCCGAGAGCCGATGCGTGCGATACGATGTAGTGAACGCGGTTGCATAACAATTACAGCAAAGATAGTCTATTTCCGATCCGTGCGATTCGTCCGATGAGTGCGATACGATGTGGTGAATACTTGCTTACCTTTAAACTACACAAATCTACGCCACTTGAGCTATTACAGGACATCTAAAACAGGAAATCGGTCATTTTTCACTTGTCTAATTTTTTCCCTGTGCTCGCCATGTGAAAATAAATTTAGAAAGGAGTGAAGGTTTATTAAAGAGATTTTTCTACGATTAACTAGACGCATACTAAACAGCAAAAAAAAGCTTCCTTGTTTTATGATAACTGAGTTAATGTCAGAGTTCTAATCCATACAGTCACGTGTTCGATACTTTCCTGCAGTTACAATTTCAGATTTCCGCGTATCAGTTTACGGTATAATGAACTTTACTGCATTAATTTTATTCAAATAATAACAATGATTATATTAATAATCGCTGGCAATGGTGGAGAAGTGAATAATGTCAGTTGCTGAATTTTAGTACATAACCGAGGACGATATTTAATAATAATTGAATTGTATACTGTCGATGTAATGTATAGGAATTCTATGTTATGTCAGGTCTTTGATGTTCATTCTCACATAGTTCTACTACTACTACTACTGCTGTTGCTGCTTCGGTACGTGGTTTATGTTTACCCTTTTGTTGAGATCTATAAATCTGTATGTGTTGCAATGCCAAAATCACATTTACTATGCCAGTAGATCGCAACCGAGCCAAACTTTTCTGAGGCTGAAGAGTAATTATTAATCTTTTGGGCAGATATGCGAAAATCAAGTAAATACTTTCAAGGTAATTCGTAGATTTAATTTTGAAATTAATAAATATTTTTTATTTGTCCCAAATCTTGGCTCTAGTTATTAACAATTTAAAGTATACATAATAAGTCACCTCGTACTTTTAAATGGTTGTAACTTCTTTATTTCCAACCCGATTCTTTTTAGATTCTTGTTATTATAAACTCCATTCTTTGAGAGTTTGCTTGACGACTGTTACAGGGAGATGTACTTTTACTTGGTTATTTAACGACACTATATCAGTTACTAGGTCATTTAGCGCCGATAGAATTAGTAATAGCGAGATGGTATTTGGCGATATGAGACCGATTACCTGACATTCGCCTTACAGTTGGTGAAAATCTCAACCAGGTAATCAGACCAAGCGGGAATCGAATCTGTGCCCGTGTGCAAATCTGGATATTCAGGCAAGCGCCTTAGCCGACTGAGCTACGCCGGTGCCCTACAGGGAGATGCAATATGCAGATTTTGGGGGGGGGATGGAATGATGGCTGGCTCGATTGACATTAGGATGAGGCAGGTTTTGATATTGTTGCCTATGCAAATAAGCACAACTGTCACTATTGGGCTGGTGAGAATCCGCACGTCTATATTGAAAAGGCGTAGGGTCGTCTGAAGATAAGTGTTGGTATTTTCATCCACCGCACAACAGAAAATGCTGCAAGATCGCGTGACGTCAGTAATTTCCCACTGGAGCAACAATATATAGGATGGTGCACCTCCACGTTTTGCAAATAATGTTCGAGATCGGTTGCATGATCATTTTCCAGGTCGATGGATTGGCATACGTGGCGCACAGGAATGGCCCGCCCGCAGTCCAGATCTCACTCCTTGAGATTTTTTCCACAGAGGATGGGCCAACATCAAGGTGCACCGAATGAAACTACACAACTTGGACGAATTGAAAACAAAAATCTCCAATGTGTTCAGTAATGTTCGCTCAGCTTTTTGCAGTCGGCGGAAGCGAGCCTACCAATTTGTTTAATAAAATATGGGGGCAATGCTAAGGATTATACATTATAGAAACTTGAATGATGTCAAGTAAAACCTGAAGGAATGGGATGTATATTATATATCATGAATTGCAGCATAATTTGTTTGCAAATGAAATTGTAGTAATTTAAAAATAGAGAGTAACTTACCAGACACGCTGTACATCTGATACTGGTTTGTAATATAGAAATGAAGAACACGAGCATTTTGTTAAAATTGACATTTCAAAAGAAATTTCGTTTCACACGCATTTACTAAGTGTCCTTGATTGTAAACCATTTAGCTGCAAATATGGCTAATACACTATTTGTCCGTTACAAAGAGAACACTGTAATTCATTGTTGTTACACTCTTTCACACAAAATTCGGTATGGCAACCTTCAGAAGTGGATGTAGAGTAGATCCTTCGTACGTACCATATATTTCAGCACCACGTCCAGTTCACCCTTCAGAAGTAGGTCAACAGCTGTCATACAATTATTTTCTGTCTTCTCACCTGCCTTCGTTCTTTTGTTCGCTTTTCTACATCGCTAACATTACAAAGTTTTCCAAGTATTCCAACATTATAACAATTAAATAAGGTATTTTGAAATTAAAAATTCCTTTTTAGTAATATCTAATATGGCTTGTTGGCTCGTAACTTTGCATCTTTGATCGAAAGAGTAAACGATACTTGAGTATAATAAAGAGGCGCTTTAGTTGCAGGGGTGTACAACACACTCCTACTTGTCCATTTTCATAATTTTAAAATTAGTACTACGGTATGGTTCTTACATTCTACGTTCGATATTAGTCTACGAATATTTCCATTTCTATACAACTTTACAGTCTCCATGAATAAGTTTCATATACAGGGTGATTCACGAGGATTTACCGCCACTTACGGAGCTTATTTCCGATGACATTCTGAGCAAAAAATGTCATATAAACATTTGTCCTAATCTCAATATTTTCAGAGCTACACTAATTTGAAGTTGTTTGTAAAATACAGTTATTCTTGAGTTTTAAGGATAAAAGAATATTACAGATAAAGAATGAACTATTCAGGAACATCATTTCTTTAATTAGTTAGTATTCTGAAGCTAAAAATGTGTTGTGAATTCCATAGTTGCTTCGTACGGATTTTTTTCTTCGATTGTTAACTACAACATTACATTTCTTACGCATGTCACAACAATTGTTACAAATCACGCCACTCTTGTAAATTCTTCAAGACTGAATATTATAGTCGCGTCGCTGTTATTTCCGGCGTGACTCCTCCTCTTTGCTTACGCCTTAGGAAGTGAAGGCTCTATAAAGTCTAGGTAGGTAGTATCGTTCGCCATTTTTGTTCTTTCGTTGTCGAGCTACCAGAAGAGGAATCTATTTTCCGCACAGTTAAACGTTATCATATCGTAGCTCCTATGATAATAAATGAAACGCACTGTGATTGAGCAAATTATTGAGCTGTAAATAACGTCCTCGTGTGCTGTCTGCGAACGCCAATGAAAGAACAAAAATGGCGGACGATTATTTATCGAGCATTAGGAAGTGCATAACGTCATCAGCAGCGAATGACAAGACGCACACGTTTAAATGTAGCCGACCTGCAACGTGATTGGCTGCCGGAAATAAGACCGACGAGACTATAGGATACATAATTAAACTGTAAAGAATCAAGTTCCTAAAGTCGTATGTATTGATAATTGCGTAAGAATGATGTAATTTTTAGTTAAAAATTAAAAAAATAAAATCTGTACAAAGCAATTAAGAACTTATTCTTAGTTTCAGAACACTAGCCAATTAAAAAAATGATACTTCTGAATAGTTAATTCTCGCAACTCTGAAAATATTGAGATTAGGACAGATGTTTATATGACATTTTTTTTTTGCTCAGAATGCCTTCGGAAATAAGCTCCGTAAGCGAAGGTAAATCCTCGTGAATCACCCTGTATGAAGCATAATCACATGAAGCCTTTTGTCCCACCTCGCTTGCTCGTATGATTACATAGTATGTGGCATGATAGTCGTCATAAGTACAGCCAGCATTCAGAATAGTTTGGACAGCCTATAGAGGAAGTTTGTGGATGTTGTCGGTAGAGAAATAATTATCTAATGATAGCAAACATGCGTTTAAAAGCGAAATTAAATTACCTTGAGGATGACTATTTCCACTAATTATATTCGGCAATATAATCCCAGTGCGAAGAACTGCAATTCTGAACAACTAACTTTCGAGGTTATAATAATAAGGCCGTGTCTCAAAGCTACATTTTCAGCTGAAGTGAACTAGATTGTTGACTAAATAGCCGGATGTGACGTCAGAAGTTATGATCCAAAGCTACATAGTGCATAGCAATCAAGTCCGTAGTAGCTAGTAAACGAAAATGCTTGCTTGATTGTTGACTTGTTCACTAAATAAACATGGATACCTCATCAGCAATTGGGGTTATGAAATCTGAAAATGCTTTGGAAGTGAAATAATGTAAATATAATGTAGAATAACACGTTAACTTTGAACACTGGCATTGTTAGTACCTTCTGTACAATGTGTTAAACATGATTGTAATATATTAATCCCTTATCTTTTCCACATAATTCGTAATGAAACTGCATTAGGACACTGCCTTCTTAATTTAGTACTGCACTGTGATGTCATGGTTTTTAGAAAAATAATCTATGAAGAAGGTCACGTTTCAAGCATACATTTCCAAAGCTTCCTAGTGTGTAGTTTACAAGTCACCTAGTTGCTAGTCACTAGTGTGTAGTATGGACTTGAGCTTTGAGACACAGCCTAAGATTCAGAAAAACAGTCGAATCGAAGCAGAGATGATAAGAATAAAAGACTCCTTTGAATAAAAACAACTAAACATTCGAGGTTATAATAAGATTCAGAAAAACAGTCGAATCGAAGCAGAGATGATAAGAATGCTCCTTGGAATAAAAACAACTAAACATTTGAGGTTATAACAACACTTTATTTTGAACTCTTTTATCATTGCTTATCTGTAATTTTAAACATGTTTAATTTTAATGTAAACATTTCTACTTATAGTAATTAATTGTGCAATTATTGTTGCATGTTGAGACTGCGAGTCTGACGTCATTTTTTGATTGTTGATATATCGAAGCAGAGACGATAGAAATAAAACAAATGAACGTAGGAGGAAAAACTATAAATTTATAAATTTATTTTGAGCAGCATACTTTTAACCATAGTCTAGTACATGCAGTCACGAAGCTTGAAGTGATTTTTTGCATTTCTCGCGAGACAATGCTCCAAGCGGTTAGCAACTGAGAGTACTAGGAACAATAGACTGTGCGATAGTAGCGATCCTAGTGGCTAGCAACTGAAGTTCAACTGTCATTGGATGCATATTCCCTACGTATTTAGCTTCGTGACTGTATATACAAGACTGTGCTTTTAACTATCAGTGCAATTCGATTCCCAGTGGTTAATCTAGCCCCACAGAGCGTTCGTGTGGAATTTTTTAAATAATTTCTGAACGTGGCTTTCTCTTTATGTCCTGTAAACTCAGCTTTTTGAAGGTCATTGCATTTTATTTCGTCCTTCATAGAACGCTGCAATCTCGAGAGATGTCCTGTAGGAATATTTGCAGTTACAATTGGGATATCGACCTGCATAACATCTCTCTGAAAATCATGTAGTTCAGCGGGGTGAGGAACATTTGACTGGAACATTTGCTTTAATTCCCCTTCCGAAAAAGAAATGCTAATCCTCATTTTTTTATCATTCATATATCCATTGTTCTCCGCTGCATTGAAGTAAACAATTTCAAATCTAATTACAAACATCGCAATCAACAGACCTCAGTTACATTTAAGGAAGTACACATTTTGACACACTTCTTCGATGGAAAATGGCCCGGTCGATTGGAAAGCTTTGCTCGCATGTCACGTAAACCCTTCTTGCTTAACGAGAGCAAGGGCTAATTACTGAGCGAGAGTGGATGCTCTCTAATCTTTGCCAAGTCAAGCAACGCAACGTTACGAGCTCTCGGAAACGAGGTCCCATCCAATTAAAAATGAAAAGACGATACTGCTTCTCAAACAATCGCTATGAAAATTGTCGGTGTTGAAATTCTCTTACAAGCTCCGTATCTCTTTCAATTGGATTTTGCAAATAAATCTCTTAAAAATCGCGCTCGCTGCATCGCCTTTTGTGCATTTGTTTACGACTTCTTGTTTACATTTTGCTGTCTCGGTACTAGAACTGTCTTTACAAAATTAGACGTAAATGTAAGGCTACTCATAATGTTTTAATTGCTGTTAATTATGGAAGTCTTTGCTCAAGGACTTTAAACTTGTTTTGAGATTTCATTCCTCTGACATGTCACGACTGATTTCAGTCACATACTTGGGTTCTCGAATGTCCATGAATATGAACTTATGTATTGTAAAACATTGGAGAAATTAAACGTCTGTACACACTTGAGAATCCTAAAAACCTTCATCACAACCGAATCACTGTGAAAGACTGAAATGCCGAAGTGTAAATGGTAGTAGCTGCATTCTAACAATTGACGTTCTTGAGTACTTATTGTCCCTTTGTATTCTCTTATTCACGGTAACGGTTTCGAGTTCCTTTGAGGATAGGAATATCTAACTGTTGTCAATTGGCTTACAAGCAAACATTCTCATGGGGGGGGGGGCAGATTAAAATAATACATATGCAACGAGCCTATATATAATGGTAACGCGAGTTGTTTATGAAACGAGCGCAAGCGAGTTTCATAATTTTCATACGAGCATCTTAATTACCATTATAGGCAATTTCGTATTTTTAAGCTCGACCATACCATAAGTATTCATAGAGATAAACACAATATAATATTTGTTACTTCAAATGACAAATCAATGTAAAATAATGACTTATATTATATGGTCATTAAGTTTTATATACATGAATTCAGGCATCTTCAGGCATTATACAATATCTCAATATCAAACTGTGTAGATATTACATTGGTGTAGATAAACTGTTTAAGATTAATGATGTACAAAACATCTCCATAATTAAAATGTAATATTACAGCCATAAAATTAAAATAATAAAAACATTATTCAACTGTGGAACTCTTGTTCACTAGAGTCCAATGAGTGATGAATTATGTGTCGTTTCAACGTGGCAACTTATAGATCACTATAAAACATCCTATGTTTAAAGTAGTATGTAGACGTGAGACATGTTTTGGAACTGTAAAAACGACACATAATTCATCACTCATTGGACTCTAGTGAGTTCCACAGAATATTATGATTTAATTTTTTTTTAACATTATTTTAATTTTATGACTTGAATATTACATTTTAATTATGGAGATGTTTTGTACTCATTAATCTTAAACAGTTTATCTACCACCAATGTAATAGCTACACAGTTTGATATTGAGATATTGTATAATTGTGCCTGAAGATGCGTGAATGGGCGAAAACTTTGCAATTTGTAACTCATGTATATAAAACGACCATATAATATAAGTCATTATTTTACATTGATTTGTCATTATTAACAAATAATATTGTGTTTATCTCAATCTGAATATTTCCATCATGCTCAAAATAAATATTCATGTAATTCTTATCTGACTGGGGAGCGGAACAGACCTTGTGCAATATCTCGTAAATTGTGAGATGTACGCAGACGCGAAAGTATTGATTTTTTCCGAGAAAGAAATGCCATTGACCATGATATAATCTAGAGAGTAAAATGAACAGTAATCTTGATATAACGTTGAAATTGATTTAGACATTGAAAAACGAGATGACAAATTGAATTTATTTGAATATTATTTACAATTAACGCTAATTATTATAGTAACAGAACATAACCTTCTGCTACAGTATTGGATTTCCAGCCTCCGTGACGTTTCGCTAGTTGTCTTTCGATTGCATATCCGAGAATAATCGATACTTGCGCTTTCATATTGCTTCCTGATTGGTGGAAAACCTCAACTTTAATGAATAGGTGTACTTTAATGAGGTCCATTAAAGGGCTGCTACCAAGTGTAAAATTACTACATTTCGGCATGGTCGAGCATAAAGTTATTTTTTCCATCATGTTAGTAATGCCAAAACAAAACTGCTTGTACAAATTTTGGCCACTCGGCAGAGAGTGCAGACGGCTGCCACACATTTGTTTCGATCCCAGGCGGGAGACTTCTACGAGACAAAAGTTGATCCCACGGTATGACAGTTGTCTCAATTCCGGTAGGGAATATGTTGAAAATTAGCTAAATTATTGCTGTTTCTGTTCCAATAAATCTTTTCATATTGTGTTTTCTTTCTGTAAACGTCCCCAGGGAAACTAATTTTCTTACAGCTCTCGTAATTGCTCTCGAATGGCCTAAATTTGTACAAACACTTGTTTGACTTCACACATCATCTCTGTATTCCTCATCTTTCACTGTTGCTACCTCTCGTCACTGGAACTCTCTGCCGCCTGAAGTCAAGGGCTGCCGAACATTGAAATCTTTCAAATCCAAGTTAGAAAATTATCTTATGATGAGTTGCCAAACTAACTTACTATTATGACAAGTGTTATATTGCATGTTTCCACGTATTTATATTTTTTTTATGTTCTAGTGATATTTAACTTATTTTATATTTTTGTTTTCATATTTTCCGATAATGGTATATCTATAATGTGATAAGTTGAGCTATACATAATCATAATTTTTCTTACTGTGTGTACTTAAAAATATTGTATGCTTTGTACTGCACTATTTTATTATTATTATCATTATTATTATTATTATTATTATTATTATTAGCATTATTATTATTATTATGAATAAGGTGCTTAGGAAAATATTTGGGGCTAAGCGTGATGAAGTTACAGAAGAATGGAGAAAGTTACACAACATAGAACTGCATGCATTGTATTCTTCACCTGACATAATTAGGAACTTAAAATCCAGACGTTTGAGATGGGCAGGGCATGTAGCACGTATGGGCGAATCCAGAAATGCATATAGAGTGTTAGTTGGGAGACCGGAGGCCGAGACGTAGATGGGAGGATAATATTAAAATGGATTTGAGGGAGGTGGGGTATGATGATAGAGACTGGATTAATCTTGCACAGGATAGGGACCGATGGCGGGCTTATGTGAGGGCTGCAATGAACCTTCGGGTTCCTTAAAAGCCATTTGTAAGTAATTATTATTATTATTATTATTATTATTATTATTATTACTATTTTTATTTTTATTATTAGTATTATTATTATTATTATTATTATCATTATTATTACTATTCTTATTTTTATCATTATTATTATTATCAATAATTGTCTTATTTTTTATACTTTGTATGTCTCATTTATTTTGACCTGCTGTTCACATATTATTATGCTTTTTCTTTATTTCTGTATGTTATATATTATGTCTGATTTCTACTTACTTGTTGTTTACATTTTATTATTATTATCGTATTCAGTTTTGTATGTAAATTTGTAGTGTTTTTGTAAATTTGTAGTTTTTTGTAACGCAGTTTTACCTGGTTGAGTGTTAGAGAAGGCCGTATGGCCTTAACTCTGCCAGGTTAAATAAATCGTTATTATTATTATTATTATTATTATTATTATTATTATTATTAACATGGGCGAAGAAAAAAATAACTTTATCTGCCTTCATTAGAATGTTCGCGTGTTAGATGGAATCCCGACATTGTGTTACTGCTTTCACATGTATATCCGCTCAGTGTTAGTAATGTAAGGCTCAACAGAAAACAAGAAATAGAATCGACCCGCAGGATAGCCTAGCCCCCTCCCCATAAACTGAACGGCAGTGCCATATATGTACTTGTATAATCGCCATAAAGAGCTCACTTTCTGGAGAAAACGCAGATTGAATAATAACCAGCGTGTTATGGCATTGCTCGCACATGTAAATGTGTGCCGTGCTTCCATCTCACACGTCGCTTTGGGAAGTATTAGCGTGCGCCTTGTGTATGCCTTCTTCCATCCCCTCCAACACTTGCACTCTCGGCTGCAGCCGTCTGAACGACTCCCATGCAGCCAGTCTCTTGGTCTGGTCCACGGGTTCCAGCGACCAGGCAGCTCCAGGCCGCCCCCCGCTCTTCCGCTCCTCTCCCACTACTTCACGTGCTTCTAAAAATAACTTCCACGACCTCCTGACCCTGCTCGCAGGTTGTTTGATCCCATCCCATCCCGCCCCAATCTCATCTCTGTCCCTAATACCCGGCACCGACCTCCATGTCACCGCTGCTTGAAATATGGTGAGACAAAATGATGCTCTGGAAATAAATGATACATTGTAAACATTTATTTCTTTTGGATTCTGGGGCGGTTTTTCCCTTCCCAGTGGCTTTGAGCCGCTCTTGTCTGTGTTGGGGTGGCTTCTGTCCTGTGGAGGATACTTGACTGACAGAATCTTGAATTGCAAGGCTTTAAAATTGTAATTCAAGTAGCCCGCCGAATTCCTGCGTCATCATTTTTATACACTCTTGCACATTATGCGTTCAGAGGCGAGGCAGTCTTTTCCTGAAGTTGGATAGAGTACAACAAAAAATTCTAATTTCCCATATTAGTCCCAAACGAATACATTTATCAGGAAAAATAATTCTCTATATACAGAGTGATTCACAAGGAAAAGTAAAAATTTAGGATACGGTATTTTAGGCCATATTGAGTGAAAAAGTTCCGTTTTCGAACGATGGCGGAGCTAGATGCATTTTTTTTTTTTTTGGTAAAACGTCTCACCTCAATGTGAATCAGACTGATTCACATGTGAGATGTGATGCTGATGTGAGACAAGGTCACCGATCGCAATTTAATGACGTAACACTGGAATCTGCATTGTGAGCGATGTAGATAAGAGTCCATTCATCTCACTAACCGTCTTTTCTGATGTAATGACACTACACTACATCATCGTATTCATCATCATACACAATCTCGCTCTCGCGCTTGTGGAATACTCTACCCAGTGATATCAGAGACTGTCGGAATTTAGTAGCGTTCAAAAGCAAACTTATTAAGCATTTTCTTACTGCATAGAGTAGGTTTAATTTTTACTTAATCAATAAAAGAAAGCTTCTCTCTTCTTAACTTTTACAATAAACTGTCTAGCTTTTATTAATCAGTTAATCTGTTAGTACTTCGATTTTATTGTATTTGTAAATTTAATGTTAATTGTAATTATAATTGTATTCTTAATATTGTAGTTGTAATCCCTGGTAGAGGGGAAGAGAAGGCCTGATGGCCTTATCTCTACCAGGTTAAATAAATAAATACACTATCACTTATCAGTTCACAGCAGTTCAGTCAGCTACCTACAGTAGTTATACAGGTACAGTTATCGGGAGTGTTAAGTTGTGTTTTTCAAGATGCCTTATAAATTTCCGACTGCAGAATACGCCGATTGTGTGTATGTTTATGGTTAGTGCGATGGAAGTTGCTTGCGTGCCGTCACTGAATACGAACGACGCTCTCCGAACAGAAGGGTACCATATCGAAGAGTATTTTTACTGTCTATGAAGTTGGATGAAAGACTTGATATACCAAAGGAAGGTACAAACGAGAAAGGCGCTAAGAAGAAAGTGTATAATGATTGGAAGAAATAAAGTACTCTAATAGAATAAAATATTTATTGACTTATTAAACTGTCTTGAAAATGTATTATTGTACTAACTTATCATTACAAATATTCCGCGAGATGACAGTAGTGTGTCATGATGAACTGTTCTCTTGTTACCAGTTGTGCCAAACCATACAATTTTCATTGAACTCTATGGACGATTACTAGCCTAGAAGGCTTTGTTGATTCACTTTCATTTCTATTAAAACAGTTGCATTCCACTTCTGTTACCAATATATATTGAACAATCTTTGATACATGACTATCCATAATTTCATATCGTACAGCAGAAGCTATTAACATAACCTAAATAAAATAAACAAGATAAATGATAGAAAAGTTTTAATTAAAGATTATGAAATAACTTACTTACTTACTTATTTACTTACTTACTGGCTTTTAAGGAACCCGGAGGTTCATTGCCGCCCTCACATAAGCCCGCCATTGGTTCCTATCCTGAGCAAGATTAATCCATTCTCTATCATCATATCCCACCTTCCTCAAATCCATTTTAATATTATCTTTCCATCTACGTCTCGGCCTCCCTAAAGGTCTTTTTCCTTTCGGCCTCCCAACTAACACTCTATATGCAATTCTGGATTCGCTCAGGATGAAATAAACATGAATCAATTTAAAAGATACAATTATTGAAAGTACAATGTTGACAAACAAGGAAACAAATGCTAGGGAGGTGATAAAAACAATTGCTAGGGAAGTGATAAAAATTGTAGGATAAGCACCCATGATTGATTGAAACACGTCTTTCCGTATAATTTTATTGGTCAAAAGTATATGGCGTAGTAAAAGTGTAATATTCATTGTAAAAAATGTTATCTTGAGGAAAAGTCACTTTAACTTCCACGAACAAACTGATGGGAAACGCACATGTCATTGAAATATCGCTGTAGTTCTTTTATGAATTTCCACGCGCGAAAAATAAACATATCCCATTGAAAAACAAGGGTTGTGGTTTGATTTTATGCAAAAACCCAATTTTAGGCCTAAAGACTCTAGCTTCAAGCCGCTCCGGTCAAAATCCTCTTATGCAACGAATTTGCTCAGTGCCTCCAGTTGAGTGCGACAAACAGTACTTGAACGGGGAAGGTCCTTATCCTCTGGCCACCACGTCGTAATTCATGGTGATCCCAGCATCCTTCAACGTCCGTTCTTCCCACTGCCTTCAGGCCAACTGGAAACACAACATCCGTCAAGTGTTAGTGTACGCTATTGGACCAATACTTTGTCTTCACGTCGTTTTCATCAGCGTCCACAAATTCAACATCTTGAATGCTGCAATTTATCGCTATTTGCCATGTTTCAGTTTAATCCACTGAAATATCTCACCAAAGTGACATATAAACGAATTTTTCGTAACATTTCATCTTTAAATATATTTCAAATTCAATTTACTTTATGAAGAATACAATATTCACTTCACTCGACGATCAGCTCAAGCTCGCACTTCTTCTCTAAAGCCTTGGTTTTTCTGAACCGACGCATGCGAGTTGCGTCTGGACTATGTACACGAAAGATGAGTGGTTTTACACACAAAATTTTCCTTCTCACTTCTACAGATTTGGACTGTTTATGACATAGCATCACAGGTGTGATTAAGGTCTTCGTGTCATATAGGTGTAGTTCAGCGTTTCTCAAACTATAGTCCGCGGGCCACTTGTGGTCCTCGAGATCTGCCCTTGTGGTCCTTCAAAAAAGACGGAAGAAAAAATAAAATTCAAACGAATTGCGTATCACGTTATAGCTGAAAATCTCAGAGTTCAGAAATAACACATGGCAATCGCCTTTCACTTTTTTCTCCCAGTACTGACATTTTATTAATTTTATTACCCCACTCTACTCTCATCAACAAAAGAGAGATTTAAAGCACTATGAACGTGGTGTTTCTCGCCATTTTTCCCCTGCATTAATTCCGCGCCTGTAACCCAGCCAGGGACCACCTGAATTCATAACAGAAGACCAAAGTACCGAACCTTTTCATGTATTTATAACTTTCTTAATAGTTTTGCCGACACCCAGTCTGCACATTGAAATGGTCACGGACTGTACGTCGTACACCAATAATACAACTCAGGTCACAATATGAAATTTATTTTCCAAGTAAATATGACGAATTTTCATGGGTTCGTGATCCCTTTCATTGCGATATTAAAAGAACAAGCTTTCATTGAGTGAAAGAGAACAGTTAATTGAAGCCTCGAGTGACACCAGACTTAAAATGAAATTCCAAGCGGAAGGTGTGGTTAATTTCTGGACAAGTCAAAAGAGAATATAGTGAACTGTACAATGGTGCTTTAGAGATTATAATTCAGTTCGCTTCTACGTATCTGTGTGAGAAAGGGTTTTCATCACTAACTCTAATAAAAACAAAGTACCGAAATCGACTCGATGTATGTGACAATCTCCGACTTAAGCTTACCAGCATACATTCAAATATAGAACAACTGTGCAAGAATCGGCAGGCTCATCTATCTCATTAATGTAACTTAAGATTATCCAAACTCTAATAGCCTTGAATTATTAAAAAAACGAAAATGAATTTTCTTCTATTGCCATTAACTTAATTACTTAATACTAATATAAAATAAATTGAATTAAATCAATTTTAATTAATTAATTCTGTTTTAAAATATAAGTATACTGGTATTAAAATATGCTACAAAAATGATAAATTTGCTTTTGAAGGGAACAAGAGTAAGGTGGTCCGCGGAACTGTTCTGACTTAAAAAAAGTGGTCCCCACTTCAAAAAAGTTTGAGAAACGCTGGTGTGGTTAAAAGTTTGTAAATCAGTTATCCTTCGTTGATGCATGTTACTTCTAATGTTTTCTTTATAATAAGCCATACTTTTAAGATATTCTAACCTGAAAATCTCAGTTCTTTGGTACTTCTGCTGTAATTTAGAATGAAGTTCCTGCTTTCTTGCATATTTCCTGCCTCTTGATATTGCTGACAGATAATTCAGAAACACCAGCTGCACATTTTTGAATGTGGTAATAAAAACGAATATATAAGGGGAGATTAATTAAATTCCCGGGAAACTTTTACGTTAAATGCGTTGGTGGTTCTTCCTGAAGTGAGTGAAGCTGCGTCGTGATACCTTTTCTCTTATATTCGCCTAACAGGAAGGGAAAGTATGAGAGCTTTCGCGTCCTGCTTGGGGTATCGGTACTGATGGAATAGCCATGTGAGTCCCTCCAGGTCTGTTTACACTGTCTCACTACAGAATTCACGGAGAGAAAGGATCTCTTTATATTAGTTTCTGTAGTAGTCGCTATACACAAGATGTTAAATGTTTGCATAACCTTCTTCCCAGACACGAAAACGATTCTTCCCAGGTTTTGAAAGTGATCATTGTATTTGTTTAAAGAACTCGCACAAATGTCATGTAAAATAATATTACTGATAGTAGTAATAGTACTTCGTTATAGAGGGTGAACCATAAGTAACGTCATTAAATTCAGGTGGTTATTCTTTGAGATATTTCATATAATTTTGCTAGCTTTTGCTTCCTTTTCGAGATAAAATTTTTTTTGTGTGAAACATTTCATAGCGTGTTTTTGGGAAAGCCGTTGATTTAATTGCCAACACGTTAAGTCAGTTTAAGAGAACGTTTATTATGACTATTACACTCTTATTACGTCATACTACTTTTGACCAATAAAACGGTTCGAAAGGACGTATTTCAACCATTCATGGCTGCTTATCGCACAATTTTATCGCGTCCCTAGCATTTTATCGCGTCCCTAGCATTTGTTTGTTTGTTTGCCAACTTTGAAACTGTTCTGGTCTGGACGTCAAAATATATAAAATTATAAACCACTCCAGTCGATGCACAGCAGTTTCAAATATGACTCGCATTGGCATTCAAGAACAAGAATTAATAAAAATCACTGATCATACCAATGCATCTTCTGAAATCCGATTTACAAATAAATGAAGAGCACCATTCGGAAATCCTGAATAACTTGAATACACCATGTAGGCCTAAATCAACGAGTTCCACTTCTATTACGCACACGTCAATATAACATCAATTGAACCACCAACCATATTCAAATTTGAATATTGTACATTCAATAATTATTCCTTTTAAAATTATTCATTCGGAAATCGTGAATAAGTTGAATACACCATTCAACGAGTTCCACTTCTATTACGCAAAATTGAACCACAACCACATTCAAATTTGAATAGTTATTCGGAAATCTGAATAAGTTGAATACACCATGTAGGCCTAAATCAACGAGTTCCACTTCTATTACGCACACGTCAATATAACATCAATTGAACCACCAACCACATTCGAATTTGAAAATTGTACATTCAATTTATTCCTTTTAAAATTATTCATGTTTATTTTTATGTCATCGTCGTTAATTAAAACTTTTCTAACACTTGTGTATATATTAGTTAGGTTATGTTATAGCTTCTGCTATAAGATATTATGGATAGTCACCTATCAGAGATTGTTTAATATTAAGATTTATTGAAAATCATCTGTCAAGTGACGTTGATTACTGGGATTCGAATAATTGAAGTGGAATGCAACTGTCTTAATAAAAATGAAACTGAATCAACAAATTCTTCTTGACTAGTAACATTGCCATAGTGTATAGATCCAGAACTTCTCGACGAGAAGACATTGCTCACTACTGCCATCTAGCATGCATCTAGCGTAATATTTGTAATGTTGAGATGGTACAATAATACATTTGAAGACAGTTGTATTTTCGTAAGTCAATCAATATTTTATTGTATTGGAGTACTTCGTTACTTTTAATCTTTATATACTTTCTTTTAATCGTGTAATAGTCAATTAAATCCCACTCGATTTTCTCTAGATTTTCTCTAGATAAATCAAAACGTCTAGTGAGATTACTGTTAATAATAAATTATTGAAAGAATTTTAATTTTGTCATTTAAATGTGCAGAAATTCTATCCGAATAAATGTACCTTTTCGTTGTGCAAATGAATTTACAATATTCATATCGAGCCGTCCACCCACAAAGAGTGAGAAATATTTCGAAGAATTTTATTAAACCGAACAGTGAAGCAGTCCGCGAGACGGAAGAGCTTTGCATACTGTCTATAGCGCTAGGCGTTCAGTAGCAATATGTTATTTCATTTTTCCTAACCGAATATGCAATACTCTAGTCGGTACTATGAAGATACGCGTTTTTTATATATACTCGTATTTTGTTTTATTTACTTATACATATTTGTGTGACGTTTAGGCATATATTCCTCCGTCGATATAGGAGGAAGCCAATGTAGCTATACTTAGATATAACACGCGGAGCAAGTCCCCTGCAGTCGGCAAGCATAATGTTTAGGTAGAGCTTGAAGATCCAGGAATATTATGGACAGTGAAATATCATATTTAAGAGTTGTTAATTCATTTAAAAAAGTGAATCTCATACAATATTAGTACAAATTAATTTGATTTCCTAAAATATATCTATCTATAATAATATATAACAATACATAAATAAATAAGCGATTAAATAAATAAATATTTACTTAAACTTCCCAGCAATATCTTCAATATGTGCACCATTTTCAAAGCTTTGAGTAATATTTACTTTGTGAGAAATACTCAGACGTGAACGTGTTTATGACATGATGTCTTACCGTTATGCGGAGGCTTGGATTCTTGTCACAACAAACCACGTTGTACTGTTTTGCTGCTTTCTTTAGACTCAAACGCATTCTACTAAACCCGAGGGGCAGTGTATTAATACCAACAAAAATTACTTATACTTATTACTATGGGTAATTATTATTATTATTATTATTATTATTATTATTAAATTAAAAAGTTAAAAAAGTTAAAATAACTTGGAACAACAGTAACAAACATAAATGACACTCGGGAGGAAATTAAACGCAGAATAAATATGGGATATAAACTACCTGCTATTATTCGGTTGAGAAACATTTTTTCATCCGTTCTGGTCTCTGAAAAATCTGAAAGTTAGAATTTATAAAAGAGTTATATTACCGGTTGTTCTGTATGGTTGTGAAACTTGGACTCTCACTATGAGAAAGAAACAGAGGTTAAGGGTGTTTGAAAATAAGGTGCTTAGGAAAATGTTTGGGGCTAAGAGGGATGAAGTTACAAGAGAATGGGTAAAGTTACACAACACAGAACTGCACGCATTATATTCTTCGCCTGACATAATTAAGAACATTAAATCGAGACGTTTGAGATGGGCAGAGCATGTAGCACGTAAGGGTGAATCCAGAAATGCATATAGAGTGTTAGTTGGGAGGCCGGAGGGTAAAAGACCTTTGGAGAGGCCGAGAGGTAGATGGGAGGATAATATTAAAATGGATTTGAAGGAGATGGGATATGATGGTAGAGACTGGATTAATCTTGTTCATGATAGGGACCGATGTTAGGGGGCAATGAACCTCCGGGTTCTCTAAAAGCCATTTGTAAGTAAGTAACTAAATATTAGTATTGTTTCTTTTCGTTATTGTTTCACGAGAGCAGACTGTTTTCTCTAATAATGCAAGCGGAATAATTCCCTGTTTTCATTCCCGACTAATGAAGTTAAGGATGGCTGGCAGTGCAGTACGTACTCCACCTCATGCAATTATACGAGTAGACGACTACGTGGCGTAATTACATTATCTTCTTCACTGTAAAGAGTAATTTAGAATTGACACTCATTAGAGTGAAAACCACATGAAATACGAAGAACGTGTGGTATTATTATTGTATCTCCAATGGGAGGGGGTAGCCCTATTTTACATATGTATGCTAGGGCTATAGTTTTACACAAAAATTAGTCCTAAGCATAAAACAAATTGAAAAGAAAAATAAATTAGCTTACACAATGGAAATAAAACCTAAACAATCCGTAATTTAAACATTGCGATTGCAAATCAACATCAGTCATCAATTGAGACATACAGAAAACAGTTACAACACATAAACAAAACATTTCTTATAGCGGTACTCTATAACACAATTAAGCAACTTTCCCTAACATACATAATACATTAATACACAATAGTCACACAAACACAACACAAAGGCCCTCAGAAGGGCCTTTTCGGACAAACCACCTGCCGAGGAACAAGAGGAGACAAAGGGCATGGCATATATCCCGTTCTACGGCCCCATCTCGGGCAAAATTAGCAGAATGCTAAGAAAACACTGGGATTAAAACCATCCATAAATACCGCCCACAAAGATCCAGAACTTGCTGAGACCAGTTAAGGACGACCTTGGTCTCAGGACACCTGGTGTCTACAGAATACCTTGTGAGTGTGGGAAATGCTACATCGGGCAGACGGGACGAACTATTATGGAACGCTGCAAGGAACACCAACGCAGCATAAGACTATATTATCCTGATAAGTCTGCAGTAGCCCAACACAGCCTAGAAACTGGCCACAAGATAGATTTCAGCGCCACCACCATCTTGGACAAGACATCAGGTTACTGGGACTTAGTTATCAATGAAGCCATCGAAATCCAGCTAGATGGCAATAATTTCAACAGAGACGGGGTCTACAGCTGAGTACGGCATGGAAACCTGCCATCAATACGCTTAGACCACCAGCACACGGCAGACAGTCGGGACCAGCAAGTGGCTCCTGATTGGCTGACGTGTCCAATAAACCAGAATGCGCCTGGCGGTCGGGACTAGGAACTGCTCTGATTGGCCCGCAGCGGGAATCCCTACTTTTGCATATATACCGGCTAGACGTGGTCCCACATCATACGAGGTCACTCAATAAGTCGCAAATTGCAGCTTAGATTTCACGGCGCTTCTTCCGACGGCCTTCACCTGCTTGTCATCGAACAACAGATGACGGCGTCTTGCCATCCTAACGGCAAACACCAGCCAACTTCACCTCGCCCCGTTCAGTGATCAATTGTTCAATCTCAGCCCCCTCGCGTATGTGGTACCTAAGAGGTTACGTCCAATTTCGGCTTCCCCTTCAAAATTTTCTAGAGCTCCTTCAGGGGAGCAGCGTAACCCGGAGTGAGACTAGTGGCCAACAGGCTTGGAGCTCACATATTTAGTTTTGTACAGCCCCCAACCCCTTGCAAGGACACGTTTTGCGTACCTTTTAAATTTTCCTCCCAATTCTCCTTCGATTTTCGATTCGGTCCCACATCACTTCGTCCCTGAAGAAGATGGCAGAGCTAGCCGTCGAAAGCTTGAATTTAATCTCAACTCACCTGGCTGAGAACCCGAGAAGAGTTATTCTACATCAAACGCCGGGAAAGCCTCAAGTCATACAAACACAATCAAGCATCCCATAACTATGACTCACATATACAACAAATCAAGCATCCTCTACAACACATACACTTCAACATAATAACCATACATTTAAAAGTTACAAATTTGGCTGCAAAAGAATAAATAGGACACTGTTACTAAATATGTGAAATTCCTTTATGCAACATTGCTTCAGAAGAACTTTTGTAATTGGTGGTGAGAAAGTTGTATCGCACATGCTAAGGTGGGTTTCTAGCCGGTATCTCTTGCGTTCTTGTTGTGGGCACTGAAATAACAGGTGGTCGACTGTTTGTGTGGGGTGTTCACAGGGACATGAAGAGCCATTTGGGTTGTCAATTTTGAAACGTTCAAAATATGTTCGTGTGGTACGCTAGTTGAAATGTTTCGTATCAAAAGTATAACTGAATTATTAATGTACGTAAAATATAGATTCATGATACAGGCGTGGTCCAAAGGGTAGTAAAAGCAACTCTGTTCAGATTGTAACGTCCGTGCTTAGTGTGTTATTACTAGACATCGGATTTTTAGGCACTAAAAATTGCAGTTGTAGGCGCCTAAAATAAGCTCAAAATTTGTAAAATTAGGCTCTATTTTAATGAAAATAGGCATTTTAGGCATATCAAGGTATCATACTTATTTCTTTCACTGAAATTTTTAGTTATACACTAAAATACGCACAAAAAAGTATGTTTAAACATTAAAAAGAATACTATATTTATAAACAGAGCTGCACAAATTTAATATATTGAAACGAATGAAATAATGATTATTGATATCAAGATTACTCATTTTAAGTTATTGAAATTAGTTCCATGCTCGACTTTATTATAATTATCTGCACAGTACACCACCAGAATTTTTCTAAATTCTCCACAGTTAACCTTGCCTTTTGTCACTGAGAATCATTTTGAAAGAAGAAAAACTTCTTTCAACCGAAACTGATGTGAGAGGCGCAAATTTTAAATTAGGTACAATAGAAACATCAATACTTACTGGAACATTTACACCTAATCCTAATTGTTGTATTGTCGTATTTCTATCACAAAGTTAGTGGGTTCGAAAAATAAAAATTTTAATGACCTGCAAATACTTTAACTATCGTAATTTAAAAGGTTAAAGTGTAGTGGTCTTAAAAAGAATTATACCTCAGGATAGCTCAGTCAATGTATAAATATTATAGGCCTACTCATTAAAATTAATAGAATTTATATATTTCAACTATTGTTACATACCTGTTTGCTACAAATCTTGCAGAATATTATTTTTCCATCATAAGTGAATTCTGAATATTCTGTTAGCCATTGCCGGATCAATGTAGATTTTGCACTTATATTTTTCGGTATTATCGCGTTAAACTTCACAGGAAAACACCCTACCGCTCAAAACTTCTCAACACAAATAAGGTGAGGGAAAGAGAAACTGTTAACGAGCATTCAAATGAACCGTTGTTATTGAGATTCAATTGGACAAAAATACAAAGTTCCACTTATTGTTACATTTCCTGGTAGTGTTAACACTAGGAGGGCCATTCTTTTAAATATTTTGTAACGGTTTACCCTACTAATTCGCAGTTTTACGACTTTTCATAAATATTTCAAAAACACTTTCCACTCTTCCTCCAAAAATTGTGATATCATGACACTCTGAAGGGTAGTACAGCTAATCGGTTTCAGACCGAAAAGTCATTTTTATAGTATAGTATATCTCTGAATCGGTAGCAGCACATGTTGTGATTGTTGCCTGCTTCAAAATTAAGGTTGGTTCTTTGTCGGCATTTATGCCTCCAAACATGTTAAATTCGGTGAAATCTATTGCGAGTGTCGTGAGATTCAAAACATTTTGTTTCCTTTATCAGTGGTTTCATGGCCGGTGTGAAGCAAACTTTCCACTTTTTAGATGCCTTAAATTTCGCAGTGAATGCATGTATAAATTATAAAAAGTAAGAGTAAAATGCGAAACTTTACAGTGAGTTAGGCATTTTTAGGCGAATATTAACAAATTAGGCTCTAATAACCGTTTTAGGGCATTTTAGGGCACTATAAAACTCTTTGAATACCTTTCAATTTCCATGAAACACAAATATTAATAATTATTTTTACTTTTCTCCTAAAGAACAAAATAGGCATTTGCCCTAGAATCCGATGTCTGGTTATTACACTGCAATATTACGCTCTGTAGCGACGTACCATGTACTGTTATTCTTCTGTGACAGAGAAAGCAAATATTTCAATTTCTGGCTATTCAGGTCCCTGTTTCACCTACGTATAGTACAATAAACTACAAATTATAGCTGAAAGTTATTGTAAAATGTGTAGTTGTATTTTCTGTTCGAGAAAAATATATATAGCACCATACATTACGCAGTGTTGCGAAATTACATTTTGGTTCAAGGCTTTTAATATAGAAAGTTGGTTTTTAATTAATTGTTGGCTTTTGTTGAAGGATCTGAAGTCAGATTTTGCCTATCACATAATTATGAAAAATTTTTATAATGATTTGAAGAACTGCCATATTTATAGCTCCATTCATGCAATATTCATCATCATCATCATCATCATCATTCTTCACGAATTAGGCCTCTGTAGACCTGTTTCGGCCCCATCTAGCAGTCTTCTAAAAGGTCTTCCCGGTCAACGATGTTCTCTAGGTTTATACTGGATCATAATTTTTGGGATTCTTGAATTTTCCATTCTTCTTACATGATCTAGCCAATTGAATTTGTATCTGCTGATATTTTCTTCCACTGACTCTACTTCTAATATTGTTCTAAAATTTCTTTATCCCTTTTTCGGTCTAAAAGAGTATATCCTGCTGTCCTCCTGAAAAATTTCATTTCCGTTGCTTTGATTCTGTTCATGTGTTTTTTCTTTAATGTTCAAATCTCGCTTCCGTACAAAAGGGAGGGTAATGCTAGTGTAGTATATATTTTAATGCTGGTAGATTTTTGTATACTAATTTAGCCTTTAATGTATTGTTTATTATTCCTAGAATTTGTGTAAATTTGGTAGTTTTCTTGTTCACATCTTTTTCATTCTGATAAGATATTTCACAACCCAGATAATTGAAATTTTATACTTGTTCGAGGCATTGGTTATTGTATATTATCTTACTTCTGACTGGGTCTTGTCCTAAAAATGCCATTACTTTTGATTTTTGTGCTGAAATTTCCATCCCAAAATCTTTTAATATTTTATTTAATGTATACTATATAATCATGCAATATTAACACATTTAAATACATGTCTATACAGTAAACAAAATCAAACAGCACTATCTTGTTCATATTCACAGTTTAGGTTCAACTCATTCCAAGTCTCATGCGGACACTTAATTTTTCAATACCGCTTCATCTTCATGTGGAAGTTCTGTCTTCGAGATCGTCTTCTATGTTGCAGCTCCACATTTTCTCTTCAGCGACCAACAATAGTCTTCATCTCAAACAGCAGAAATAACTAAAATACTGTCTCAATTACTATCACTCAATAAAATAATTGTATTCCAATGGACACCATCCCATTGTGGAATCCTGGGAAACGAGAATGCGGATGCTTTAGCAAAGAAGGGCAGCACTGCTACTTACAGACCTGTTACTAAATCTACGTATTACTCTGTGAAAAGATTGATTAAATCTACATACTTAGACTTCAACAAACAAAATTTGATAACACAATCTCAAGGGAAAAAATGGAACTCTCTGCATCAAAATCCACAGTTAATTCCCGATTTACCACGAAAATCGTCTGTAGCTGCATTTAGATTGAAACAGGCCATGATTGTTTGGCCAAACACCTGCATAGAATTGGAATATATCAGTCCCCTAACTGCCCATTGTGCAACTCAAACCAAGAAATGGATTCGGAACACCTAAAAATCTGTGCTTTAGTGGCTGGTCATGATAATATCTTTGAAAAATATTGGAGTGCAAGAGGTCGAATGACTTTATTGTCAAACGCCTGGCATTAGAAAACAACAACAACAATAGTCAGCCATCATCATTTCATCCCACCTACCTCGATAACGCTTTTCTATTTCTTTCATGTCTTGATGAACTCTTTCTGTATGTTCTTCGCTGTAATCTAGTTAGACAGTGTCTTTCATACTTTTATTATTATGCCCGTAGACTTTCACCATATAAAAATAGCAATCAACGACATGGTTTTATTGCTCTCTGCATACCATTGGAATGCCGAATATAAAAGAGTTCTGCTTCCCTTGTATCCATATGACACAATATGTGACGCGAACAATTTGTCTTACTTTATGCCAAAATAAGATAGGTAGGTTTTTTTTTTGGCAAATGAGGTTATGTTCTCTCTCCGGCTTTAGACAGTGAGAAAGCCGCAGATGTAACAAAACACGTTAGGATCACTTGCACATGATCTTCGTGATGAAATCGCCATCATTATACCGATTTAAAATAACCTGATAACGTTTACACATATAAATTTCAATTAAAAATTATTATCATTATATGACTGATGTTTCTGTGCACTTGTAGACAACTCGAGAAGTATCAATTGTTTCACAGTCGGTCGTGTTCAGTCACTTAAGAAACTACATAAAAACTGTGGGTGTTTGACGAAAACGGATTTTATTTTTACAGAGAGCATGAAAAAGTAGTTCAAAATGACCCTTCGTCTTTTAAAGCGCCAAAACATGGCAACCCTGTGTTATTAGTAAATATGTAGACTACAAGTGATGTCTTAGTAAAGGTGAGGTATATACAGGTTCCTTGAATTAGTACCTTACGCCTATAAGGTTATATTTGTCTCCCTTATTTGTAATATCGTATTTACATAAGGATGAAGAACAATAGCAACAATTGATCGCACTTTTTAGAAAGGAACTAAGTCAAAATTTCCTACTTTTCAGGAGAGCAAAAAAACTCATTTTCATGAATAAATACCAGTGCGGGAAAAGGTTTGACTAAGTTTCTTTGTTTGCCCATCAAAGCGTTTTGGAAGTACCGTTTTAATCAGTTCATCAGTAAAAATAGAAGTGACAAATTTTGACTTAGTTACTTTTTTAAAAAGTGCGATTCAATATTCATTCATAGTTCTCTGTCCAAGGAAGGTTATTCACTGAAAACCTAGCATTCTCCAATTTTCTCGCTTTTCCATCTTCCTTTCGTTTATGCATACGATCCATATATCTTAATGTTGTCTATTATACTTATATTATTCATTGCAATTTCAATCATTGGTGTGATATTGATGTGTGAATCGTTTCGATTATCAATTGCATTGTTGTCTCGCAACTAGGCCGCATGGAATGAGAAAGCGATTACGACGTAATTAACGCGAAGGCTACGCCTTGTTCAATTTAAATACCAGGAGTATAAACACAAATAAAAAGAAACATCAACATTTTATATAGAATTCCAAATACCGTTACAATCCGACCATGCTAACAATAACAATCACGAACAGCATAAACGTTTATGAATCCCCTGTTACATTTTTGATTATAATAGAATTGCGTATTTTTAAAAGAGTATCAGTCAACAGACATTTTGAGAAATTGAGAAAACATTTTTAAAATACAAAATAATAAAAGAAATGTGGTCGATTATATTGAAGTTGCAAAGTTCTGTGGTTCGATTTTGATTCTCAGATGCTCTTTTAATTGCCGATTATTCTAATTAGTAATTAAATTTTAGAGACTGATGCCTTTTAAAAAATGAATAACAGTTACTAAAACCAGACATATTTTCTTATATTTTTCATTCATTTGTGTTTCCTAATTTACTTAAAATTAACTGCACATATTATATATTATACAGTTCCAAATTTTGTGGTTATTATAAGTATATTTCTAAGTGATATAAAATGTTAAGTGTTTACTCAAGATGCGTTATTTACACATCGTTCACTCATCTTATTGATTGTAATTATTTACAGACAACTTCAAGATCTGCTCATAGATTCTGTGGCTGGGAGGAAAAAGTTCTTAAGTCATTTTTTTTTTTTGTGAAAATGAGATTTTTATATATTCTGAAGGCGGAAACAATTCTCTACAATCTGGTAAAACGGTTGACGTCAAATAAGACTCCTGACTGGATTTATAGAGCATTACCAAATGTCCTAAGTACTTTTTGAATCGAGCACACACAGAATAAAAGACTTAAACATCACATGTTTACTTTCCATGCTTCCCTATTAAAAAGGCCCCAACTTGTATTTTAGGTATTTTATCACATACTGATGCCCTTTCCTTTTAAAACTCTAAGTACCAGGATAAACAGTCCTATATTGTTTGAGACCTATTTTGTATTCCGAATAATTTACATTTCCAATTTATTTTGACATGAAAAAAGTCTTATGTTTAAAAACAGTCCCTTCTTCTCAGTTTGGTTGCAGTCTTAAGAGGGTTTAAGTGCGGCTATTTTTGTAAATAATCAAGAAAAATTGTTAAATGAACAACATTGCCTATTTCAGAAGAAATATAAACAAATAATATCCAGTAAAAAGCTTTCTATTAAAACAACTCTATAATTGACACCAATTTCAATATTTCTACTGCTCTCCTGAAAAGTACACAGTTTTTACTTAAGACCTTTTTCCTCTCGGCCACAGTTTATAGGTCCTTTGAAGCACATAATGCTTCAGTTTTTTTTTTTTTTTCAAATCTGTAGATCTATCAGACTTGATAGAAATCCTTCCTGATGGATAAGCTAATTTCTGTGACACAATTACTGGACCACGCTGGAGGCCCATAAGAAAGAATGTATCTGTTCGATCCGCTTATCGTTGTAAATGCTTTAATACAACCTTTTCTGGTATTATAAAAGACGAAATGAAAAAAATGATGACATACGTGTCTGCTGTTTAGTTTTAGAAGGACATGAGTCACTGATTGATACCGCCTTAAAATATACAATTCAATTATATTTTCTCTTCTATAATTCATAAAAAATGAGTATGTAAAGCCATAACTGTTCATTGGTGAGTGCACATAATCAGATTGCATTAGTCAGGTTAATGAGGTCGCAGTGAGAGTAACTACTCGATTGCTGTTAGCCTATTTCACTGAAAACTATTAGCCTATTCTCCTTAATATTCACTCGTTGCTGGAGGGTTGGCTGACATCTGAAAGAGAGAGGAGGTGGTCAGACAAGTCGCCGATTACTGGTAATGGCGTTGTGTTCCAATGTCTTGTACGTACACCTTGACAGCTGTCATTTTTTTCTTAAACATAGTACTGCATGTCGAGCTAATCGATGGGTGTGACCCAATATGGTTGCTTATGAGTACAGCCAGGATTTTATATAATACTAAAGTGAGAAAAATGTACATAAATATGTAGCCGAAATTAGCAAAATATGTAACAAATTAAGAAATATATGTACGTTACAAATATAAGCTTTATTAAATGAATTTATTTTACAATTAAGAGAGTTTAAAACAATCGATTTTGTGAACCATATTGATTGTCACATTTTTGTGAGAATTACTGATTATCACATTTTTATCTATTTGTATTGTTTCTGTCTGTCCTTAAATTAGTGACATATCTATAGGTATTCAAGAAAAATAAAACAAAACTCTCCGCAACTACTACTACTGCTACTACAACAACTACTACTACTACTACGCCTACTACTATAAGCAATAGCAATATAGTAGCTTTATTTTGCCTGGCAGAGTTAAAACCATAGCATGGGTAGCATCCACTGGTTTTACAAAACTGCCCGCAACTACTACTACTACTACTACTACTACTACTACTACTACTACTAATACTACTACTGCTACTACTACTACTACTGCTTTTACTACTGTGAGCAATAGCTTTATTTTGCCTGGCAGAGTTAAAACCATAGCATGGGTAGCATCCACTGGTTTTACAAAACTGCCCGCAACTACTACTACTACTACTACTACTACTACTTCTACTACTATTACTACTACTACGAGCAATAGCAGTAGCAGTAGCTTTATTTTGCCTGGCAGAGTTAAAACCATAGCATGGGTAGCATCCACTGGTTTTACAAAACTGCCCGCAACTACTACTACTGCTACTACTACTACTACTACTACACTACTATTACTACTACTACGAGCAATAGCAGTAGCAGTAGCTTTATTTTGCCTGGCAGAGTTAAAACCATAGCATGGGTAGCATCCACTGGTTTTACAAAACTGCCCAACTAACTACTACTACTACTACTACTACTACTACTACTACTACTACTACTACTACTACTGCTATTACTACTGTGAGCAATAGCAGTAGCAGCAGCTTTATTTTGCCTGGCAGAGTTAAAACCATAGCATGGGTAGCATCCACTGGTTTTACAAAACTGCCCGCAACTACTACTACTGCTACTACTACTACTACTACTACTACTACTACTACTACTACTACTACTACTACTACTACTACGAGCAATAGCAGTAGCAGTAGCTTTATTTTGCCTGGCAGAGTTAAGACCATAGCATCGGTAGCATCCACTGGTTTTACAAAACTGCCCGCAACTACTACTACTGCTACTACTACTACTACTACTACTACTACTACTACTACTACTACTACTACTACTACGAGCAATAGCAGTAGCAGTAGCTTTATTTTGCCTGGCAGAGTTAAAACCATAGCATGGGTAGTATCCACTGGTTTTACAAAACTGCCCACAACTACTACTACGGCTACTGCTGTACTACTACTACTACTACTACTACTACTACGAGCAATAGCATTAGCAGTAGCTTTATTTTGCCTGGCAGAGTTAAAACCATAGCATGGGTAGCATCCACTGGTTTTACAAAACTGCCCACAAACTACTACGGCTACTGCTGCTGCTACTACTACTACTACTACTACTAGCAATAGCAGTAACAGTAGCTTTATTTTGCCTGGCAGAGTTAAAACCATAGCATGGGTAGTATCCACTGGTTTTACAAAACTGCCCACAACTACTACTACGGCTACTGCTGCTACTACTACTACTACTACTACTACTACTACTACTACTACTACGAGCAATAGCATTAGCAGTAGCTTTATTTTGCCTGGCAGAGTTAAAACCATAGCATGGGTAGCATCCACTGGTTTTACAAAACTGCCCGCAACTACTACTACGGCTACTGCTGCTGCTACTACTACTACTACTACTACTACTAGCAATAGCAGTAACAGTAGCTTTATTTTGCCTGGCAGAGTTAAAACCATAGCATGGGTAGTATCCACTGGTTTTACAAAACTGCCCACAACTACTACTACGGCTACTGCTGCTACTACTACTACTACTACTACTACTACTACTACTACGAGCAATAGCATTAGCAGTAGCTTTATTTTGCCTGGCAGAGTTAAAACCATAGCATGGGTAGCATCCACTGGTTTTACAAAACTGCCCGCAACTACTACTACTGCTACTACAATAATGAGCAATAGCATTAGCAGTAGCTTTATTTTGCCTGGCAGAGTTAAAACCATAGCATGGGTAGCATCCACTGGTTTTACAAAACTGCCCAACTACTACTACTGCTACTACAATAATGAGCAATAGCATTAGCAGTAGCTTTATTTTGCCTGGCAGAGTTAAAACCATAGCATGGGTAGCATCCACTGGTTTACAAAACTGCCCCGCAACTACTACTACTGCTACTACAATAATGAGCAATAGCATTAGCAGTAGCTTTATTTTGCCTGGCAGAGTTAAAACCATAGCATGGGTAGCATCCACTGGTTTTACAAAACTGCCCACAACTACTACTACTACTGCTGCTGCTACTACTACTACTACTACGAGCAATAGCAGTAACAGTAGCTTTATTTTGCCTGGCAGAGTTAAAACCATAGCATGGGTAGCATCCACTGGTTTTACAAAACTGCCCGCAACTACTACTACTGCTGCTACTACTACTACTGCTACTACTATAATACTACTACTACTACTACTACTACTACTACTACTACGAGCAATAGCATTAGCAGTAGCTTTATTTTGCCTGGCAGAGTTAAAATCATAGCATGGGTAGCATCGACTTTTGAGTAAAATTATACTTTTCTTCAATTTTACAGGAATTCATATTTTTCGAATGGTTAAGTACCGGTACGAAAACAAAAATCTCGCCCAAAAGTGAGTCGCGCCTTCAAGAAGTTTGGGAATCACTGCCCGAGACTAACTTCGGAGGACGTTCCCGACCTACACTGAATTTGAACGCTGAATAATTTTTGCATTTGGAAGCGTCGTTACGAAAATACGAATACAAATCTGGTAAGCTATACTGGGTGTTCATTTCAAAGTGTGTCATGACGTCACTGTTGTTGGGTCACCGATTTGAAGCGAGTTTCAGCTTATATGTCAGATAAGTTGCCTATTATTTAGGCGTTCTTCAATCTGAACTTGAGAACGTGTACGGTATAACTGGAACGTCGTAGCAACAGATGGCGGTCTGTACGGTCTGTGTGCTACCATAACCTCTTTCGAACTGTGTTTTGCGCCGGCAAGTCGTACGCAGGGTATTTGTTATCATCGGTTGCGTACGGTAAACAACACAAATCAAATGCTCCGTGTCCATGTTGACCGTCGACGTTAATGTCAACAAACACGTAAGTAATCGTCTTAACCCTCTCCCCATATCCCGACAGTACGCATTTCCAAACAGTTCACATTCCTGCCACTACCGGCGTTACCGTACGTATCGTTACGTACTCTTCAGAATGAACGCCGTACTTGCTAGGCAACTTCTCTGCCTCAAGGTTATACACCTCTGCGGAAGTGTAGGAAGATTGAATTCTCTAAGCCACCGGCGTGGCTCCAGTCGGTTAAGGCGCTTGCCTGCCGGTCTGAAGTTGCGTTCGGGCGCGGGTTCGATCCCCGCTTGGGCTGATTACCTGGTTGGGTTTTTCCGAGGTTTTCCCCAACCGTAATGCGAATGCAAGGTAATCTATGGCGAATCCTCGGCCTCATCTCGCCAAATATCATCTCGCTATCACCAATTTCATCGACGCTAAATAACCTTTGTAGTTGATACAGCGTCGTTAAATAACCAACTAAAATAAATTGAATTCTCTAGTCATCGGCCAGCCACATGACGGCATACAGCGAGCCATGAAGAACTGAACACCCAGTATAGAGGCTAGTATTGTGTAGACTTGTTCCCTAAACCAGCAGCTGTCTTCTGCACTTTAAATTGCGAACATGTAGCATGATTGCTCTGCTTTTAGAAGCTCGCCGCTCGTGGGGAAGTTGCGCCGGTAAACCTGTTTTGTGAATACATGTTCATTTAGAGCGAATGGTTTTGTTAACTGAATTACGTATCGACCCCACGTGTTAGCACTGAGAGGGCGCCTTACACATTTAGAGTACTACGCCATGCAGCGACGTGTACGAGTGTAGGTATAACGTAACAGAGTCTGTACGTGGAGTGGAAAGGATTATTACTATAAAGATCATAGTTCTGAGCACCGCAGAAAAGTGCCAATTACCTTAGACGTGTTAGATCCAGGAGAATTTCACGCTTCGGGGAATATATGCATTTTAAATGCCCAGACACTGCAGTGTGCTTTGAATACAATTGCGCGAGGATTGAACCTTGTGTTCGTACTTTGTAATATCTACTCTATTACACGAGTCGAAATTCTAATTTTAAGTCAGTGTAAGTGAAGCTAAATCTCTCTGCATTTTAAAATACTTTCCATTCAGTATTAAAGGTGCGCGAATTCGATTATGCGCAATGTTCAAAACATACAGAGGTGAACCTGCCTGGAGAGGAAAAAAAAATAGCTTGCAGCCGCCAAATTACTCTTCAACGAACGACCACTCATAAATTGAGGGAAAGAAGACAGAGGACGGACACTGGAAAGTATTCTTTTCTCAATCCTACTATCAGGGACTGGAATGCTTTACCTGCAGGCTTACTAAAGGCTTTACCAATAACCAAAAATGTATTTAAAAATACACTGAGTGACTTTACTGACAGACGGTAGTATATTACACATACTATTTAAAGGGTATAATTGTTATTTTGTTATTGAAATGTTGTATCAGTGAAGAGTGAAGTGTGTTGTGTCAGTGAAGTGTGTTGTGTAAGTGAAGTGTGTTTCTGTCAGTGAAGCTTTATAGTTCATAGTGGCAATGCAAAGTATTTGAACCGTGAAATGTTTTTGAAGTGTTTGTGAAATCAGGATAGAATCAGTGAAATGTGTCGTAGTTCCAGTGCAGTGAGTGAGTTGTCAGCGAAATGAGTGTAGTGCTGAAAGGTACTTGTGCGGGTATTAACATATCATACTCGTGGGTTTTAGTTCGAACTTAGGGTTAAGGTACAAATTAGATTTACTTTAAATGTTAAGGTAAGGTAAGGTAATAACTGCCTCCCATTGGAGGTAGCCCAGAAGGACTCAGTATACTCTCCTACATGAATTTTGCAATATTAAATGTTTACATAAATTTTGTAGAAAGAAAATTAAAATAAACATATATGAATAGAAAGTGAATAAAAAAAATTAAACAGAGTGAATATGATGACTCATAATTTGGCAAGAGCGTGATCGTGCTTCATTTAATTTATGATGCTCGCTGTTATTATTATTATTATTATGATTGTTGTTATTATTATTATTATTATTGGTATCTCAAATCGGTCAAATTTTTATCTCCATTACTTGTGATCGCCGTTGCACTACTTATTTGCGTCATTGCTTAAGTATTGCTATTCAATGCGGAAATGCAATGAGCGTTTTAGGTGCTCTTCCCGAATCCAGCCCTTTGGACGAGCTCTTCCTTCTGTAAAATTTATTAAGTTTTCTGTATGTAAAATATATTTGTATTTAGTATTATGAATTTAATATTAGCTTATTATTATTATTATTATTATTATTATTATTATTATTATTTTCTATTATTATAATATTATTATTTTTGATTATTAAGTTTACTTAACTGCTTTATGTAAACTCAAGCAAACAATTTATTGAACTTCAAATAAAAAATGACAATCGATAAATAAACCCATACCAACCAGAGTACAAACACGCGAAACAGAAACGCTATGAACTTATGCGCAACCCAATATTATTATTATTATTATTATTATTATTATTATTATTATTATTATTGGTATCTCAAATCGTTAAATTTTGATCTCCATTACTTGTGATCGCCGTTGCACTACTTATTTGCGTCATCGCTTAAAATTATTGCTATTTCAATGCGGAAATGCAATGAGCGTTTTAGGTACTCTTTTATCCAGCCCTTTGGACGAACTCTTTCTTCTGTAAAATTTATTAAGTTTTCTGTATGTAAATATTTGTATTTAGTATTATGAAATTTAATATTAACTTATTATTATTATTATTATTATTATTATTATTATTATTATTATTATTATTATTATTTTATTATTATTAAGTTTACTTAACTGCTTTATGTAAACTCCCAAACAACAATTGAACTTCAAATAAAAAATGACAATCGATAAATAAACCCATAGCAACCTTACCAACACGCGAAACAAAAACGCTCACGAATTTATGCACCAACTAAATATTATTATTATTATTATTATTATTATTATTATTATTATTATTATTATTATTATTATTGGTATCTCATCGGTCAAATTTTGATCTCATTATTAACTGCTTATTTGCGTCATCCCTTAAGTATTGCTATCCAATGCATCAAATGCATTGAGCGTTTTAGGTACTCTTCCCGAATCCAACCCTTTGGACGAACTCTTCCTTCTGTAAAATTTATCAAGTTTTCTGTATGTAAATATTTGTATTTAGTATTATGAATTTAATATTAGCTTATTATTATTATTATTATTACTATTATTATAATATTATTATTATTTGATTATTAAGTTTACTTAACTGCTTTATGTAAACTCAAGCACAACAATTTATTGAACTTCAAATAAAAAATGACAATCGATAAATAAACCCATAGCAACCAGAGTACAAACACGCGAAACAGAAACGCTATGAACTTATTTCAGCAATATTATTATTATTATTATTATTATTATTATTATTATTATTATTATTATTATTATTGGTATCTCAAATCGGTCAAATTTTGATCTCCGTTACTTGTGATCGCCGTTGCACTACTTATTTGCGTCATCGCTTAAGTATTGCTATTCAATGCGGAAATGCAATGAGCGTTTTAGGTTTTCCCGAATCCAGCCCTCTGGACGAACTCTTTCTTCTGTAAAATTTATTAAGTTTTCTGTATGTAAATATTTGTATTTAGTATTATTAAATTTAATATTAGCTTATTATTATTATTATTATTATTATTATTATTATTATTATTATTATTTGATTATTAAGTTTACTTAACTGCTTTATGTAAACTCAAGTACAACAATTGAACTTCAAATAAAAAATGACAATCGATAAATAAACCCATAGCAACCGGAGTACCAACACGCGAAACAAAACGCTACGTATTTATGCACCAACCCAGTATTATTATTATTATTATTATTATTATTATTATTATTATTATTATTATTATTATTATTATTATTGGTATCTCATCGGTCAAATTTTGATCTCTATTACTGCTTATTTGCGTCATCCTTAAGTATTGCTATCCAATGCGGAAATGCATTGAGCGTTTTAGGTACTCTTCCCGAATCCAACCCTTTGGACGAACTCTTCCTTCTGTAAAATTTATTAAGTTTTCTGTATGTAAATATTTGTATTTAGTATTATGAATTTAATATTAGCTTATTATTATTATTATTATTATTATTATTATTATTATTATTATTATTATTATTTGATTATTAAGTTTACTTAACTGCTTTATGTAAACTCAAGCACAACAATTTATTGAACTTCAAATAATAAATGACAATCGATAAATAAACCCATAGCAACCAGAGTACAAACACGCGAAACAGAAACGCTATGAACTTATGCGCAACCCAATATTATTATTATTATTATTATTATTATTATTATTATTATTATTATTATTATTATTATTATTGGTATCTCAAATCGGTCAAATTTTGATCTCCATTACTTGTGATCGCCGTTGCACTACTTATTTGCGTCATCGCTTAAGTATTGCTATTCAATGCGGAAATGCAATGAGCGTTTTAGGTACTCTTCCCGAATCCAGCCCTTTGGACGAATTCTTCCTTCTGTAAAATTTATTAAGTTTTCTGTATGTAAATATTTGTATTTAGTGTTATGAATTTAATATTAGCTTATTATTATTATTATTATTATTATTATTATTATTATTATTATTATTATTATTAGTTTACTTAACTGCTTTATGTAAACTCAAGTACAACAATTGAACTTCAAATAAAAAATGGCAATTGATAAATAAACCCAAAGCAACCGGAGTACCAACACGCGAAACAAAAACGCTATTAACTTATGCACCAACCCAGTATTATTATTATTATTATTATTATTATTATTATTATTATTTTATTTTATTATTAAGTTTACTTAACTGCTTTATGTAAACTCAAGCACAACAATTGAACTTCAAAAAAAATGACAATCGATAAATAAACCCATAGCAACCGGAGTACCAACACGCGAAACAGAAACGCTATTAACTTTGCACCAACCCAGTATTATTATTTTATTATTATTATTATTATTATTATTATTATTATTATTATTTTATTATTAAGTTTACTTAACTGCTTTATGTAAACTCAAGCACAACAATTGAACTTCAAATAAAAAATGACAATCGATAAATAAACCCATAGCAACCGGAGTACCAACACGCGAAACAGAAATGCTATGAACATATGCACCAACCCAATATTATTATTATCATTATTATTATTATTATTATTACTATTATTACTATTAAGTTTTTTCTTAACTGCTTTATTTCTGTAGTAGACCTATCTTCCCACGGGCTCCGTGCCATGTCTGTAGAACTCCAAGTCGAAGGAGTCGCCAACCTAGGCCTGTCCCACAAGTCGTATGTGCATGACGTGTAGCTGTCTCGGAAATGTTTCCGAACATTGATTAGCCTTCTGTGGGAACAAAAGCAGGCAGCAGGTCGATCGCGAGGCGCGCAGTGGACCTTCTTGTCTTAAGTAGAGCGTACAATCAGATTCCGCCCCTTGTCCGTGTCTGCGTGGCAGTGGAAGTAATAAAGAACGAAAGCTTCTGTTTAATACTCTGAATATGGCCTGGAGCCAAATTGCTCGAAAACCCATCGAGCCGGGACACTTAATTCAATTGAGTTACACTAAACTTACTAAGATCATTCCTTCCGCCTTTTTCGCAGTTTTTTGCGTTTTCTTATAAATGCCAATAGCTGTGGTGTCCACTCTAATGAAACAAGTGACGTGTCTTGGAGTTCTTAGCCTAGTCTGTGTTTGCCTGTTTGTCTGTAAAGTCGTTCTTGATGATCATTGGTCCAGAGATTAACAATTCAAGGATAAAATCCTTACCGTGCCTGAAAGAAAACACATTGCATAGTAGACAACTTCACTCCTGTATCTGTTCACCCTTGGAGTATAAGAATAGGGGAGTAGTGAGTACAGTGAGACACAAAATATTAAGACCTATATATGCAAGTGATAATTCAAGTATTTTTAAAATCAAGTGCAATAGAAATAGACATTAAAACATGGAGTATAATAATGCATTAAAAAAAGTTAATAGATAAAGGACATAACATGCAATACGTGTGTGTAAAAAAAGTGCTGTTTCACTGTTCCCATTCAGCAGGGTACAGTGAGACACCACAATGTCTATTAACGGACATTAAAATGATTTACATTTATTTCAAAAGAAAGGAAAGCTTTCTGTCTCTTTATCTTGCCATGTTCTGTAGCTCATTTAGAATCATTTTGATGTCTGACTTCGAAACCATTGAAACATCTGGAACATTTGGAAAAGTGAATTTTCCATGACATTTCAAACTTTTGCGAAAAAATGAAATGAATTTTTGCTGACAACAAAGCTTATAATTATAAGAATTTAATGTAATCCTTTATTAACATTTTCTTAAATTTTGTGAATAATTTTTTATTTATGAAACCATTAAAACGTAAGGGTATCCATTATTTTAAGCTACAGTTCCTAAATTGGTTACTAGTATGTTCATTTTTAATGTTAGTTACTGGTAAATGTAATATAATTACAGTTTGTTTTTGCAAATCATTGGTACATGGGAACAGTGAGACGTCTCAGTGTACCTTTCAATGGCATGTCTCACTGTTCCCTTTACGCATAGTTAATTTAAAAATGACGGTATCGCTTCAAAATTAAAACAAGAAAGACGAAACTTTGCCAAACATAACTTCAAATACCATAGCATTAGGTAACAAAACATTCATATTTCTATTTCATTCGTATATCCAATATAACCTTCATTAAACACAAACCAAAATTTTACTTCTAGAGTGAAAAATTACGAATTTTTTTTCATCACACACATTTATGACTGGAATCAAATCGAGTATGAAAATAGTATTACTTTACTCATGCAACATACAACTCCACTGGTACCAACATCTCAACATCAAAATTTACCATCTAATAAAATATGTCTCACTGTTCTCCCTGTCTTACTGTATCCACTTCTCCTCTACGTTGAATTTCAACCAGTCAGAGTAATTTATCACTGTGGTATTATCATTTAAATTATCGATTTTGTGTTATCGTCATTGTTGACCAGTTGCCCTATGTAGGCAATTGAGAATGCCATGACTGATTGTGTCCACACCTATGGAGTAACGGTTAACGTTTCTGACCGCGAAACCAGATGGCCCGGGTTCGAATCCCAGTTGGGGCAAGTTACCTGGTTGAGGTTTTTCCGAGGTTTTCCCTCAACCCACTATGAGCAAGTGCTGGGTAACTATCGGTGCTGGACCCCGGACTCATTTCACCGGCCTTATCACCTTCATTTCATTCACACGCTAAATAACCCACTAAAAATGACTGACAGTTGTGCATAAAATCAGTTTTTCGACAATGGCTGAAGGTTTAAAAAGATTTGGTGGAGCTTCCGAGCAAGAAATTGACACACTAAGGGCCGATTGTATGAACCATTTAATCTTAGATCAGAGGTTAAAGTGATCCTCGTTCTAGCTGAACTTGGAATTTTGTGTTGTATAAAGTCTAATCTGAGATTAATTTGTCTTAAACTAAAGTCAACTTTGACTGAAGAAATTTCTCCGATTAAGTTAAATGATCCAAGTTGAGTTATTTCTTTTCTGTTTGAAATATACGAGTGGCAGATTGTGCAAAAGAATAACCATTATTATTAATATTAGTAGATGTGGTATATATATATTTCCAATTTCTTGCCTTAATACCCAAACGTTCTTATATTTTATAAGGCTTTATCGTGTTCAGCAGTATCAAATAACATAACCTATAACTATATTATGTTTATAACAACCATTAATTATTATTAATGGATATGATAGGTACATTAATTTTCAATTAACTGTATTACTAAATGAAAATTGTCTTTTATAAAGCTTTATTATGTTTAGCAGTATCAAACACCATAACATGATAACTATTTGGAGAACGGTCAACCTTCTTCTTATTGTCCGCCATTATCTACAATGCACAAAACAAACAGAGTGTACGGAAAGTCGCTAGCTTTCTCATTATCAACAAAGAAAGATTAAATTTTGTCACTATGGGGTGCTAAAAAGGTCGCTAAATCCCTATTTAAGCCATGTAAAAGTTAAAAGAAACTGTCGTTGAAAAAGAGTTAAAGTCGCTACATTGGCAACACTGAACAAACCTGTACAACATGGCCCGCGCATCACATACTTCATCTGTTTATGCGATGTTGCCAAATCCTTTTCACGTGAACTTAGATTGCATTTGAACCAAGGTAATTTGATCGCAGAACAGTAATATACGTTACAAGAGCGGTATGTTGACGTTTTCATATTCGAGGAAAAGATTGAAAAAGCTCAACTACGTTTCGCTTTTTTAGTTTCCGAGAACATGAAAACTAACATACCGCTCGTGTATCGTACATTATTTTGTGCGAAGATCGTTTATTACATACCTGATAGACGAATTTCTAATTAGTTGCAATGAAATCTCCATCTTGGTTTCTGTTTAATGACGGCAACTTCGAAAACCAAAATATCTTTCTTCAACATTGTTTGCTATAAAATGTTTTCTGTGTTTACTATACTCCAGCAGGCCCCCTTTTTTCCCCCAGTCTATAAATGCGAACTTAAAACAAACGGTAAGGTTATGTAATGATTTATTTTTCATTTTAATGTTTTAACAATATTATTTATATAACATATTGCACTAATAACATCGGCATCTGGAATCTTGTTGATTTTTTCACGGCTTCCTTAATGTTACTTGTATCAGGAATGCAATAAGTTTCGTGGAGTAGTAGAGTTTACTTAATTTTTGCAAATATTTAAAAACAATAATTAACAATGCAATTTAGGTGAAATTGCAGTGGTAAGTTTCAATTTATAATTATTACTATGTTAAACGTCTCTAAAAATAAAATGTTAAAAGCCTAAAGCAGTAAAATGAATGTCGCGCTTAAGCGGTAAAAAGAGGGAAATCGTTATGTGTGTTAGATTGGGAATACTGAATGTGGTATTTCACACTTACCGCGTATTGGTTCTGTGCGGAAAACAAGCAAATACGCACGATCTCGCACAAAAGTTTTATACAATAGAAGAAGTGTCTGAACTCGGTTCACTTTCCGATCTGCGATCAAAGTTGATCTTTAGTCATGGAGTTTTATACATTTGGGACTAAAAGTTCAAAATTTGAATGGTTTGATTCCAAAACCAGCTATTTTGCTCAAAAATCGATTTTGACTCAATAACATAATATACGAGTATATAGTACAGGGTAATTACAAATGATTCACGAGGTTTTACTGTACAATGCACATTTGTGAAGTGTATTATAAAATCGAGGAAAAGTTTGAAAAACGAGCAGAGCCAGCATTTCCCAACCTTGCATCATAATATACTATACCAGACGCAAAGAAAACATTTCGTGCTGAAATAGAATGGAGATGTGTTGGAATATTTCATATCCGAAGACTTATCAATGGGGCCATCATTCTTATTTCGATTACGGGGATTCTTATGTTATCGAATTCACTTGCGTGGTCAACGTGATTCCCACATATTATCTCTCTTCTATTTTTCTATAAACGGACCTCGCATACATCTGTTTTCTGGACGTGGACGTATCTCTTATTCGAATGCACACTTCGAAACTTCAATCTTTTATATTTTTTTCTCTCCAAGGCAGTTACTGTTTTATTCGAGAGAATAAATCTGAATCCCAAAGCGTCTCGTGTTCTCACGACCGAATTCATATCAGCAACGGCAATTTCATAAAGAAGATGCAGCCTTGAAATCTCATACAAAATTGGATGGGTCTCCGTTGTTCCGTAACGACTCTGGGAGTGACGAGACATGTTATGGCCAAGGAGACGAATGCAGGGCGCCCTGTTCTGGCGTGAATAATGCCCAAGCAATCTTCATACTGTGTTTTGAGAATTTGTTTTACATTCTGTACTGCTTCGAAAGTTTTAAGAATTTGTACCAACGGAAGAATTTCATTCCTTGTGATGACTTTTAGCCAATATTTTCCGCTCTTAACCTTGTACTGTGGCACAAGCGGCATGATGTCTAGTTACAAATTCAGAGGTTCTAGACTCGATTCTCGAAGAGTGAGCCTCATAATCATCATCATCATCATCATCATCATTGAGACGTTTGGCGCATTCCGCCACCATTGGAACATTATTGGTCTAAATATCTCAATCCCGAACTGTCCACATTTCTCCTTCCCTTTGATCTGCAGAGTAACATATTTTTTTTTCTTTTCAGATGTTCAAGTCATTTGTTTCCGTTATCTTCTATTTTACTTAATCATGTAAAGGTACCCATCCACCCATCATTTTTTATTTTCCTTCAAAATTTTTATTATTTTTTTTTATTTTTATGTCATCTGAAACCTTTAACTTTCTAGTTTTCAAAAATATATCAGTTTTGTCTCTAAAGGGTCATTCACAATGAAAATTAAACATAACGTAAGCGTTAACTTAACGTTACAGTAAAATCAAGAAGTCATACCATCATTCACAATGGGAACATAAACACAACAGCAAACATACTTGGTAACCATGGAAACATAACAACGACGCCATTTCCTCATATTCTGTCGTATACTTCAGCGCTCCACGATTGTGTTCTGTTTGCAAATCGCGTAAGCATAAGCATGAAAGTTTGGGGTTTGCAAACTTTCATGTTAACGTCTTACGGTAATGTTTATGTCAATGCTTATGTGAATCATTGTGAGTGGTCCAGTTTGGTAGCCTGGGCACAAACTTCTGTGTTTATGTTACGGTTATGTTTAATTTTCATTGTGAGTGGGCCTTATGATGTTTGGTTAATAAATTAGCTGAGTTTTTATTGGCCGGTAGCACTCTTTCTTTAAACCGGAAGTGCAGATCTTCAAGTGTCTTTCCGTTACATTCTGTTAATTTTATATATTTTTCGTGTAATGACAATTCGAATTTCGCGGTAGAGTTTGACTGTGTTACTTTTCATAGTCAGGAAACTGTGTGTTTGGTTTTACAATTTTTCATACCCTCAGGATGTAGATGATTTTTCTGCATGTTCAGTTTTGCAGCATTTCACAACACAAATGTTAACACAAAGTGCACTTAGAATTGAGATATTGTCATTATTCTTCCACCAATATGAAGCTGATTAACGTAGCCAAGTGCTTAAAAATCGATAATGTGTTAAATTGGAAAAATCATATTAAAGAAATTGCCCCCAAACTAAATTCAACATGTTTTGCTATTAGATCTATGCAAAAGATAGTAAATATCAATACATTAAAAAAAATACTTTGCATACTTCCACTCAGTAATGAGTTTTGGAATAATATTCTGGGGAAATTCCACAGATAGTAACAGTATATTCTTATTACAAAAAAGAGTAATTAGGATAATACTAGGTGCCAAATCTAGGGAATCTTATGTGGGAATCGCTTCATCACTGCACAGTGAACTGAATTTGGGGGGGGGGGAAGTAAATATTTTTTTAATCGTAAAAATATTTTTTTTTTACATAGCAGAAGGACAGTTTTTTACATATACTAATTTTCATTATTGTACAAGATACAGTAATGGAGGAAAAAAAACTGTAGAATATTTCCAAAATTTTACCCCTTGAATAAGTAATATTTATTCCATTTTAGAGTATTTCATTTGCATTTATTTTATCAAGAAAGATATAGTTTCTTACGATTTGAACTGAATTTTGAGACTGTGTCATACTTCTCAATGAAATAGTCAAGTTATGACGCGAACTAAATTACATGCAACTTCTCCATTCAAAACATTAGCTTCATAACAAATATCCACGACCTATATCGAGTTCGAACTCACTGTCAGCACTGTGTTCCTATGTAAATTACGAAACGACAGACTTAAGATCTTTAATGCTGCTATTACTACGCATTAATATCACTGTAGAATAACTTTTCTCGGGTTCTCAGCCAGGTGGGTTGGAGATTAGATTCCAAGCTTTCGACGGCTAGCTTGGAATCTAATCAGGGATGAAGAAGATGGCAGAGCTAGCCGTCGAAAGCTTGGAATCTAATCAGGGATGAAGAAGATGGCAGAGCTAGCCGTCGAAAGCTTGGAATCTAATCAGGGATGAAGAAGATGGCAGAGCTAGCCGTCGAAAGCTTGGAATCTAATCAGGGATGAAGAAGATGGCAGAGCTAGCCGTCGAAAGCTTGGAATCTAATCAGGGATGAAGAAGATGGCAGAGCTAGCCGTCGAAAGCTTGGAATCTAATCAGGGATGAAGAATATGGCAGAGCTAGCCGTCGAAAGCTTGGAATCTAATCAGGATGAAGAAGATGGCAGAGCTAGCCGTCGAAAGCTTGGAATCTAATCAGGGATGAAGAAGATGGCAGAGCTAGCCGTCGAAAGCTTGGAATCTAATCAGGGATGAAGAATATGGCAGAGCTAGCCGTCGAAAGCTTGGAATCTAATCAGGGATGAAGAATATGGCAGAGCTAGCCGTCGAAAGCTTGGAATCTAATCAGGGATGAAGAAGATGGCAGAGTTAACCGTCGAAAACTTGGAATCTAATCAGGGATGAAGGAAGATGGCAGAGCTAGCCGTCGAGAGCTTGGAATCTAATCAGGGATGAAGAAGATGGCAGAGTTAATCGTCGAAAGCTTGGAATCTAATCAGGGATGAAGAATATGGCAGAGCTAGCCGTCGAAAGCTTGGAATCTAATCAGGGATGAAGAAGATGGCAGAGCTAGCCGTCGAAAGCTTGGAATCTAATCAGGGATGAAGAATATGGCAGAGCTAGCCGTCGAAAGCTTGGAATCTAATCAGGGATGAAGAAGATGGCAGAGCTAGCCGTCGAAAGCTTGGAATCTAATCAGGGATGAAGAAGATGGCAGAGCTAGCCGTCGAAAGCTTGGAATCTAATCAGGGATGAAGAATATGGCAGAGCTAGCCGTCGAAAGCTTGGAATCTAATCAGGGATGAAGAAGATGGCAGAGCTAGCCGTCGAAAGCTTGGAATCTAATCAGGGATGAAGAAGATGGCAGAGCTAGCCGTCGAAAGCTTGGAATCTAATCAGGGATGAAGAATATGGCAGAGCTAGCCGTCGAAAGCTTGGAATCTAATCAGGGATGAAGAATATGGCAGAGCTAGCCGTCGAAAGCTTGGAATCTAATCAGGGATGAAGAAGATGGCAGAGTTAACCGTCGAAAACTTGGAATCTAATCAGGGATGAAGGAAGATGGCAGAGCTAGCCGTCGAGAGCTTGGAATCTAATCAGGGATGAAGAAGATGGCAGAGTTAATCGTCGAAAGCTTGGAATCTAATCAGGGATGAAGAATATGGCAGAGCTAGCCGTCGAAAGCTTGGAATCTAATCAGGGATGAAGAAGATGGCAGAGCTAGCCGTCGAAAGCTTGGAATCTAATCAGGGATGAAGAAGATGGCAGAGCTAGCCGTCGAAAGCTTGGAATCTAATCAGGGATGAAGAAGATGGCAGAGCTAGCCGTCGAAAGCTTGGAATCTAATCAGGGATGAAGAAGATGGCAGAGCTAGCCGTCGAAAGCTTGGAATCTAATCAGGGATGAAGAAGATGGCAGAGCTAGCCGTCGAAAGCTTGGAATCTAATCAGGGATGAAGAATATGGCAGAGCTAGCCGTCGAAAGCTTGGAATCTAATCAGGGATGAAGAAGATGGCAGAGCTAGCCGTCGAAAGCTTGGAATCTAATCAGGGATGAAGAAGATGGCAGAGCTAGACGTCGGAAGCTTGGAATCTAATCAGGGATGAAGAAGATGGCAGAGCTAGCCGTCGAAAGCTTGGAATCTAATCAGGGATGAAGAAGATGGCAGAGTTAACCGTCGAAAACTTGGAATCTAATCAGGGATGAAGAAGATGGCAGAGCTAGCCGTCGAAAGCTTGGAATCTAATCAGGGATGAAGAATATGGCAGAGCTAGCCGTCGAAAGCTTGGAATCTAATCAGGGATGAAGAAGATGGCAGAGCTAGACGTCGGAAGCTTGGAATCTAATCAGGGATGAAGAAGATGGCAGAGCTAGCCGTCGAAAGCTTGGAATCTAATCAGGGATGAAGAAGATGGCAGAGCTAGCCGTCGAAAGCTTGGAATCTAATCAGGGATGAAGAAGATGGCAGAGCTAGCCGTCGAAAGCTTGGAATCTAATCAGGGATGAAGAATATGGCAGAGCTAGCCGTCGAAAGCTTGGAATGTAATCAGGGATGAAGAAGATGGCAGAGCTAGCCGTCGAAAGCTTGGAATCTAATCAGGGATGAAGAAGATGGCAGAGCTAGACGTCGGAAGCTTGGAATCTAATCAGGATGAAGAAGATGGCAGAGCTAGCCGTCGAAAGCTTGGAATCTAATCAGGGATGAAGAAGATGGCAGAGTTAACCGTCGAAAACTTGGAATCTAATCAGGGATGAAGAAGATGGCAGAGCTAGCCGTCGAAAGCTTGGAATCTAATCAGGGATGAAGAATATGGCAGAGCTAGCCGTCGAAAGCTTGGAATCTAATCAGGGATGAAGAAGATGGCAGAGCTAGCCGTCGAAAGCTTGGAATCTAATCAGGGATGAAGAAGATGGCAGAGCTAGCCGTCGAAAGCTTGGAATCTAATCAGGGATGAAGAAGATGGCAGAGCTAGCCGTCGAAAGCTTGGAATCTAATCAGGGATGAAGAAGATGGCAGAGCTAGCCGTCGAAAGCTTGGAATCTAATCAGGATGAAGAAGATGGCAGAGCTAGCCGTCGAAAGCTTGGAATCTAATCAGGGATGAAGAAGATGGCAGAGCTAGCCGTCGAAAGCTTGGAATCTAATCAGGGATGAAGAAGATGGCAGAGCTAGCCGTCGAAAGCTTGGAATCTAATCAGGGATGAAGAAGATGGCAGAGCTAGCCGTCGAAAGCTTGGAATCTAATCAGGGATGAAGAAGATGGCAGAGCTAGCCGTCGAAAGCTTGGAATCTAATCAGGGATGAAGAAGATGGCAGAGCTAGCCGTCGAAAGCTTGGAATCTAATCAGGGATGAAGAAGATGGCAGAGCTAGCCGTCGAAAGCTTGGAATCTAATCAGGGATGAAGAAGATGGCAGAGCTAGCCGTCGAAAGCTTGGAATCTAATCAGGGATGAAGAAGATGGCAGAGCTAGCCGTCGAAAGCTTGGAATCTAATCAGGGATGAAGAAGATGGCAGAGCTAGCCGTCGAAAGCTTGGAATCTAATCAGGGATGAAGAAGATGGCAGAGCTAGCCGTCGAAAGCTTGGAATCTAATCAGGGATGAAGAAGATGGCAGAGCTAGCCGTCGAAAGCTTGGAATCTAATCAGGGATGAAGTAGATGGCAGATCTAGCCGTCGAAAGCTTGGAAGCTAATCTCCAACTCACCTGGCTGAGAACCCGAGAAGAGTTATTGTATATCAAACGCCGGGAAAGCCTCAAGTCATACATCACTTTAGTCGGTTTAATTCCGAATCATAATACATAGGTAAGGAATTCCGTTTTCATGTACGAACCCAGCACGAGAATGGAAATAGAACTGTATGGAATTTCAATATCGAACACATTAGTACATTCGTCTTGTTAAACCATCCTACGTATGCCACACGGAGTGGAACAAAGGCATGGAATGTGCAATGGTACGCAAAATAAATGTGCTCCAATTTGTTTTTATTTAAATTCCTGAACTAAACATTCAATTTTCCTGAATAGCACACGCTAACGAGACCTTAAAAGCCCTTCAGCGGTGCAGTGAAAAATCACGAGTTGTTTACATCACTAGATTGACCGAATTAGCTGACGCTATCTCCCGTGTGTTTATTTTGCATTCCCACCGGTTTCTATGGAAGTAACTGACGCATACAGAAAGCATGGGAGTAGTGGTGATAATCGCACGTCACACGGGGAATTGGGCATTTTACGCAACATTATGTGTTTTTTTGTAAAATAATTTTTCTTCGAAAATTTCTTATGAATGTCGGTGTTTTAACGTGTACAGCGAAAACCTCAGTCTTCCTAGGGATTCAGTCACCACTGATAATAGAACAGGCTCATCTTCACTTGTCATTCCGCGAACTCAGGTTCGAACCCTGGTGTGGATTAGTGGGTTACTTACGATGAGTAATATCGGAGATGAGGATTTTTCCACACGGCTTTCTTATTTCCTTCAACATTACCCAATCAAAGCTCTACATATAAAAATTGTACATTAAAGAGGTGGAAAAATTTAAATACCTTGGAGCAACAATAACAAATATAAATGACACTCGAGAGGAAATTAAACGCAGAATAAACATGGGAAATGTCTGTTATTATTCGGTTGAGAAGCTTTTGTCATCCAATCTGCCTCTCAAAAAAAGCTGAAAGTTAAAACATTTAAAACAGTATTACATTACCGGTTGTTCTGTATGGTTGCGACAATTATTGGCGTCTTAGTTTAAGAGAGGAACAGAGGTTAAGGGTGTTCGAGAATAAGGTGCTTAGAGGGATGAAGGTACAGGAGAATTGAGTAAGTTACACAACGCAGAACTGCATGCATTGTATTCTTCACCTGACATAATTAGGGAGCGAATCTAGAAATGCGTGTAATGTGTTGGGAGGCCGGAGGGAAAAGGGCCTTTGGGAAGACCGAGACGTACATGGGAGGATAATATTAAAATGTATTTGAGGGAGGTAAGATATGATGTTAGGGACTGGATTAATCTTGCTCAGGATTGGGACCAATCATAAGCGGAGTTATGGGGACGTATGGGGGGCATTGTCTCCCCAAACTTGTCTGAAATCTTTTTATTTATTAACGTTAGAAAATATTGAATTCGAAAGATCTTTTTTTTTGCTTTTGTTTATGATTACGTTTCTGTGCTTAAATTGGCGAATTAAAGCTCAGTCGGTTAAGGTGCTTGCCTGCCGGTCTGAAGTTGCGCTCGGACGCAGGTTCGATCCCCGCTTGAGCTGATTACCTGGTTTGGTTTTTCCGAGGTTTTCCTCAACCATAAGGTGAATTCCAGGTATTTTATAGCGAATCCTCGGCCTCATCTCGCCAAATACCATCTCGCTATCACGAATCTCTTCGACGCTATATAATCTAGTAGTTGATACAGCGTCGTTAAATAAGCAACTAAATATCATGTGTCTGGACTATAATATTTATTTTCAATTTTTGAGTGTATAAGAATGCCTATACCTCATTTGAGGAATGGAAGCACTGTATTGTTTCTTTTGTAACAGCCTGTATTCATGTGTTAGAAGTATGTAGGTGTTCAGGCCGCCACTTGGAGTCGTATGAATAACATACTGCACAACAATGCAGAAAAAAGAAAACTGATCCCGGTATAATGTGTAAACTTAAAGACGAGATTAAATAAAATAATTAGAGGTATTTCATATGATATCTTTAAGAAAGCTTAATATAAGAAAGTTTTTGTTAGCACTGTTACGTAGTTTTATTTATAAATGCATGTGTTTCTGTACGAGAGAGAAAAAGAGAGGGTTGTTTTAAATTATGCCCTATTATAATTTGTAGTAGGACCAGCCTCATGGTCTAGTGATCAGAGCTTCTGGCTATTGTTCATGAGGTCCCGGGTTCGATTCCCGGTTAGAGCACAGGAATTTTTCCTCAAAGGGGATTATTCCATGGTCTGGAATTTAGGTTAAGTTTAGATATAAGACCTCTCCTGGCACCACATTATCATAATCATCCTATCACATCATCGGGGTAATGTAACTCCGCCTTCCATGCGCCCCAACCTCAGAAGTGGGTTACAACTAAGCCACGACCAGAAATGTCGAAAGACAACCTGGTGGCATTGGATTAAAAAAATAATAATAATAATTTGTAGTAGACCTACAGTTCAAGCCCTATACAATTGGGTTCGAAACATCGCAGATATGGATGTAACACTATAAGAAATATGCCCCCCGAAAATACCTTTATTAAATGATCATATTCCGATATACAACGCGTCTGGCGGAGAAACCAGGTGGCCCGGGTTCGAATTCTGGCCAGAACAAGTTACCTGGTTGACGTTTTTTCCGGAGTTTTCCCTCAACCCAATATGAGCAAATGCTGGGTAACTATCGGTGCTGGACCCCGGACTCATTTTACCGGCATTATCACCTTCATCTCATTCAGACGCTAAATAACCTAAGATATGGATAAAGCGTCGTAAAATAACCTACTAAAAAAAAGATATACTGTACTGTATTGTACAGCTATAACGGAAGGGAAGAGGTAAATGATCTCCCCTATAACACCGTTATATGGGGATTCTATGGTTTTGCTTCCCCCTCCCCCCCCAAGGAAACGGTTCTCTCTCCGCTTATGGGACCGATGACGGGCTTTTGTGAGGGCGGCAATGAACCTCCGGGTTCATTAAAAGCCATTTGTAGCAAATTGTCGGATTGTCAATTTATATTAAATGTGTATTTTTCTCTCTTTTTTCTCTTTCTTCTTTATTCTTGCTCTCGTGTTGTATTTATTGCTTTGAATTAAGTTACTGTATATAGTAAACTGTCTTTGTAAATGTTATGTTATATTATTGGCTAAGATCACACCTTACACGAGCCTGGCTCTTACGGCAGTGGCTAGAAACTTTTTTGTTTTATAAATTTAATTTGTACTCACTAGCTAGCTAGTTAAAATTAAATAAATAAATAAGAGAAATAGAAATAGTACGTTAAGTGGGCCTATACGTATATGTATTTATCCTGGTAATAATGAACAGTTTGACTCGTAGACATTTTGTTTTTTCAGCATTAACTTCCCATGATTTTACGAGAAGATTCGAAGAGAACGGCAGTTACGTAGACTTTCAGCTCCCCACTACTTCCATTAATGCACAACACAATGTCAATGCGGCGGTTGCTGTCGTCTGCGATACAACGAACTATTCTGTTGATTTTCGAGTTTGGCATTTTTTCCGATTATTATATGCTTATTTAAGTTGTGTTAACTCTCGCTAGCGGTTTTATATTTTATTTTATCCGTCTTAGTATTTATTTTATTATTGTAAATATTTTTATCACTATTATTATTATGGGTAGCTCAGTTGGTAGAGCAGCTCGCTACGGACTGGAAGGTCCGGGGTTCGATCCCAGGTGGTGACAGGATTTTTCTCGTTGCCAAACTTTCAGAACGGCCCCAAGGTTCACTCAGCCTTCTATAAAATTGAGTACCGGGTCTTTCCCGGGGTAAAAGGCGGTCAGAGCGTGGTGCCGACCACACCACCTCATTCTAGTGCCGAGGTCACGGAAAGCATGGGGCTCTACCTCCATGCCCCCAAAGTGCCTTCATGGTATGTTACGGGGATACCTTTACCTTTACCTTTACTATTATTATTATTATTATTATTATTATTATTATTATTATTAATGAATTATTTTGTATTTCAATCTTTGTATCATTTCTGTCACGATTATTCTATTATTATTATTATTATTATTATTATTATTATTATTATTATTATTATTATTATTACTATTATTTATATCATCAGCATTATTATTTGAACCCTGTAAAATTTATGTAGACTACTGGACTGTACCCGAGCACGAGCATTATGCTCATTTCGGGTATCTATTCATATATATGTATTCAATTCAAATGTAAAAAAAAAAGACGTAAAGATTTAGGGAAATATGAGGGAATTACGACCAGAAATGAAGGATTAATGGAAGAAGCAGAATAAGAGGTAGGACAAAGGGGAAATAGGGAAAGAATAGAGAAGTGAAAAAGAAAACAAAAAGGGAAATATTGAAAAGATGAAGACTGATTAACAAAAAATGAAAAGGATCATTTTCGGTTTTTGTCGTGTTAACTAGCTCGAGAATGCCAAGGCAGGTCGTCCGTACTAAGCTTACAGCAAACAGTAAACACACCTTGGCATGGCACATTCCGTGTGCACACTGGAATGCCTGTGAAGCTTCCTCATATCTGAAGCTGTATAGAGAGGAAGGCACTTTGAAGCGCCCGTGCCGGGAACCTATTTACTGTCGCGCAAGGCTTTATTATGAAGCTCTCAAAAGTTGGAGGGTATCTCGCAAGTAGTTGTTTATCTGGTCGACAATCGAATCAGCGGCAAGCAGACGTGACGGGTTGCAGAGCTTCCCCTGCCGCAAATTCCTGTTACTGCCTTATAATTGCATTAGGAGTCCAGTTGAGTCTCCCAATTTTTAGCACAAAGATATGGAATTCAGCAAAGTGTTGTCTGGCCCGGTGAATAGAAACCACTCAACTTCCTTCGGGGTTAATTGAATTTTATTTCAATGTACTGAATATCGTCAGAATTCGAAGGCCTGTAGTGAAATAGATTTCAGTTTGTTCGAGGAAGAAAAGTTATATAGCTAATGACCTACACCTCATAGTTTTACTTATTTATTTATTTACTGTATTTATTTATTTTTTATTTATTTGTTTAAGATTTTGCTGTAAATAATGATATCTATTTATGTATTAATATATAGGCTGATTAATTCATATATATATATATATATATATATATATATATATATATAATTTGAACTGGTAATGGAAATTACGGGAAAACGACTGAACGGATTTTAATAAATGACCCCTCATTTTATTCATTTATTCATTCATTAATTCATTTATTCCTTGATTCATTGATTCATTTATTTATGTATTTATTTATTTATTCATTCATTTATTCATTAATTCATTGATTAATTAATTTATTTATTTATTCATTCGTTGTTTCATTCATTCATTGATCCATTTATTTATTTATTTATTTACACTAATTTGAAGTTGTTTGTAAAATACAATTATTCTTGAGTTTTAAGGGTAAGCTAATTATTACAGATAAAGAATGAACTGTTCGGGAGTATCATTTCTTTAATTAGCTGATATCACAGTCTAGTATATATAGTCACGAAGCTTGAGTTGTGAGGGTGCTAGGAACAATAGACTGTGCCGGTACTACTTAGCATTGTCTGTAATGAGGCGATATTAGCGATCCTAGTGGTTAGCAACTATCTATGGATGCATATTTACTACGTATTGAGCTTCGAGGCTGTATATACTAGACTGTGCTATTATTCTGAAGCTAAAAATGTGTTGTGAATTCTATAGTTACTTCCTACAATTTTTTTTTTTCAATTTTTAACTACAAAATTACATTTTTCTTACACATTTATGGCACAATTGTTATCACGCCACTCTTGTAAATTCTTCAAGACTGTACATTAGGATGCATAATTAAACTGTAAAGAATCAATTTCCTAAAGTCGTATAACTTCTAACAATCGTTGTGATAAGTGCGTAAGAATTATGTAATTTTTAGTTTATAAATTGGAAAAAAAAAATCTGTCCAAAGCAATTAACAACACATTTTTAGCTTCAGAACACTAGACAATTAAAGAAATGACACTTCTGAATAGTTCATTCTCTATTTGTAATATTTTTTACCCTTGAAACTAAGAAAAAAAAAGGTATTTTACTAGAAACTTCAAATTGGTGTAACTCTGAAAATATTGAGATTAGGACACATATTTATATGACAGTATTTTGCTCAGAATGTCTTATGAAATAAGCTCCGTAAGGGACGGTAAATCCTCATGAATCATCCTGTATATTTCTCCCAAGTTATGTAATCTATTCTAAGCACAAAGAACTGTATAAATAGGAAAAAGTTTGTGTTCTTTATAGAAAGAATTCCATAATAATAATAATAATAATAATAATAATAATAATAATAATAATAATAATAATAATAATAATAATCAAGATACAGATTTAATTTATAAAGAGACAATAATTATACAGAGACATTATTTTATTTTTACTAACATTTTTAATATTAACCTGGCTATACCTTTGGATCAACACCGTTTGCTACCCCCTTCCACGACTGAGTTCGATGATACTGGCGTAATATACAAACAAATCACTTTGCTAGGTATAGGAGGGAAGAAAAGTAGTTCATCCATTTACGTAAACTAGGAAATATCGCGCTTTTGAGTTTGATCATTTTCATTAGGTTTTTGTTTAATCAAAATACAGTATAGTATTAACAATGAGTGTTTTTACTCACGAACTGAGCTGTCCATGTGGACGTATTCATTATGCAGTGTATATTATACTGTCTACAGCACATTAGCGTCCAATACAGTATAGAGAATGAAGTTAAATTGAAAAATAATCATAATATGGATATTTAAACACATTTTTGAAAATGGTGGCCGTTCATTTCGATACAGGCTTCAGTTCTAATGTGCATATTATCGCGCTATAGACTATTGTACCTAATTCCAATTACCAGTTTCGTCCTTCGTAACTAGTAACTCATGTTGAAATAATTCTGTACCTATTCTATAAAAGAGTACCTTACGTACTGTAAATTCAGTCTTCACTTCTGCCCGATCCGAAAAGATAAAATTACTCAGCCATACTATCTACTGTCCGTCCAAATGGTTATGTTGTAGGGTCGTAGAAAGGGAGGAAATCACGTGACAATTACTTAACGAAGCCCTTTTATTTAAGTTGTTTTAAACAGTTGTATAATATTATGTAGACGTCCAATTCCTAACAGAAATTAATGTTCTCAGAAAAGAGCTAAGACGACAGCCCAGCCACTAGCTGGCGAATAAAAGTAGGTGGGGGAAACCGGGACGTAGGCAAATGGACGACAGTACCTGTGCGAAAATGATTCAATATTGAAAGCTCTTTCGTCACTGGAAAACGCGAACATATTTTTGGAACGTACTGTTTAGTATGACCGTAAGGCTACTATGACTGTATATGCGGTTTTGGATCTGTGTGCAGGATTGTTGAACTTCGTTAGTAGAAGGGGGTGGGAGTGAAGTACATTCAAAAACTCAGGTATAATAAAAATTGAAGTAAAAATAAAATGATGTCCCTGTATATTAGGAACCTGTATAAAATCACTACGCCGATTGCAAATGCACAAACTTATGGAGATAAAAAAACGTAACTATTTATTACAGTATTATTTTAGGATTGCGTGATCTGACACTATGTATTACATGTAACTTTAAAAGCCGTATTTTGTATGTAAATTCCTACCTGGACCTGCAACATTTGGCTGTATTTGAGCAGCATCGGTAAGCTCGGGGTTACCATTGTAGCTGTCATAGATGTGGAATCTGCAGTTATGCTCCTGATGCTATCGATCCTGAAAGCAGATAATTAATCTGCAGATCCCTTGTTGAGAGGGTTTTGAGACATTTGTTTACAGGGGGAGATTAAACCGGCGCACATTCGATAGCGAGTGGAATTTCATCAGCATGTATGCAGAATGTTCAGCTCACGTAATGCTACAGTCATAAATTGTGTTGACCACATCAGACCCCCCCCCCCTTTGATATTTGGCTATATGACTTCGCATCTGTTTTATTAGTCATAATTTCGTTACGAATGATTGTAATACGTTCTTTGGAAGCTACTTTCATCTTCAAAGCAGCACGGAAGGATAATCTACGTCTACTTCTTTCATGAGTGAATTTATACGTTATTTTTTTCATTCCAGAAAGAAAGAATTGTTCGTAATTCGTAACGCATCCTGAACCTCCGAATCTCCTATGTATTGAATGCACTGATTTGCATAACAATTAGAAAATCTGTGTGTTTATTACACCAGACGCCTTCCTTGAATGTACACTGCTTCGCCGATTTAGAGTAGAATGCGTTTGAGTCTAAAGAAAACAGGAAAACAGTGCAACGTAGTCTATTGTGACGAGAATCCAAGCCCTCGTATACCGGAAAGGCCATCATGTCACAAACACGTTCACGTCTGAGTATTTCTCACAAAGTAAATATTATTCAAGCTTTGAAAGGATATTGCTGGAGATTGTAAGGTAATATGTCTGTCTATTTATGTATTTATTTATTATTATATTTTATTTATTTATTTTATTATTTAAATTTAAATATACAGAATACAGAATATAATTACAACAATAGAAATAGAAATAAAATAATACAATCAATATAAAAAAGAAGTTACAGTAATATTAACAAAATTTGAGGACCGAATGAGCAGCGCTCGTGTTCGGTCGCAGTTCAGATATTAATAGGCCTATAAGAGAATATACAAAGTAAAATAAAATAGGAACTAAAATTAAAATTACAACTGCAATGAAATTATATAATATACATAAAAGGTAAAGGTAAAGGTATTCCCCGTAACATGCCACGAAGGCACTTGGGGGGCATGGAGGTAGAGACCCATGCTTTCCATGACTTCGGCACTAGAATGAGGTGGTGTGGTCGGCACCACGCTCTGACCACCTTTTACTCCCGGGAAAGACCCGGTACTCAATTTTATAGGAGGCTGAGTGAACCTCGGGGCCGTTCTGAAAGTTTGGCAACGAGAAAAAATCCTGTCACCACCTGGGATCGAACCCCGGACCTTCCCGTCCGTAGCCAGCTGCTCTACCAACTGAACTACCCGGCCGCCCATATAATATACGTACATATTTTTTTTAGTTGGTTATTTAACGACGCTGTATCAACTACTAGGTTATTTAGCGTCGATGAGATTGGTGATAGCGAGATGGTATTTGGCGAGATGAGGCCGAGGATTCGCCATATTACCTGGCATTCATCTTACGGTTGGGGAAAACCTCGGAAAAACCCAACCAGGTAATCAGCTCGAAACTTCAGACCGGCAGGCAAGCGCCTTAACCGTCTGAGCCACGCCGGTGGCTATATAATATAATATTAACATAGAAAAGAATAATATCGTACGTGAATAATGAATTTATGGAAAAATATATATTCGAAAATTATAGTACATAAATATAATATAGGTTGATTAATTCATACACATAGGATATAAATTTATTTAATGAAATTGAAGACATTAACACATTTCTTATTTTCTTGTTATATGTTAGTTGGTTATATGTCAGAAATTTGGTGTAATTTAGCTAAATAGAGATAAATTCTAGGAAATAAAATTAAATTGTAATACTTGTAAATATGTAAAAAGATGTACACTGCCCCGTCGATGTAGGAGAAAGTCAATGTTTACCTACTTAGATATAACACGCGGAACAAGTCCCTTGAGGACCGAATCGGCAAGCATCATGTTTAGGTACGACATGAAAATAAATTAATAAAGAGTAAAAAAATCGATCATACGGGAAAAGGGTATTTAAGATTTGTTAATTGATTATAAAAAGTTAATATTATATGTTAATAAAAATTAATATCCAGACGTTTGAATGGGCAGGGCATGTATCACGTATGGATGAATCCATAAATGCATATAGACCGGTGGGAAAAAGACCTTGAGGAGGCCGAGACGTAGATGGGAAGATAATATTAAAATGGATTTGAGAGAGGTGGGTTATGATGGTGGAGACTGGATTAATCTTGCTGAGGATGGGGACAGATGGCGGGCTTATGTCGCAAAAACCATTTGTTAGTAAGTGTAATCTTCATTTGAGCAGCTGGGTGCCATTTTAGAGGATGTGCCCTTTTTGAGTAAAACGCTTTACTGTATTCTCTGATGTGTTATGCATATGATCAAAGTTGTAGTTCAATACTGTGATCATAGAGATCAGGACTTCCCAAAATGTAAAGGCGTGCATAGATAACATTATTACGGTTTGAATTATGAACATCAATTTTCTCAAAACTTGCATTTTAGAGAAGTGCCTTTCTTTCACCCAACCTCTCTTTATACAGGGACATCATTTTATTTTTACTAACATTTTTAATATTAACCTGTCTATACTTTTAGAGAACCGAAACACCAGTTCGATGATACTGGCGTAAAACACAAATAACTACTAGGTATAGGATGGAAGAAAAGTAGTTCATCCATTTACGTAAACTAGGAAATATCGCGATTTTGAGTTTGATAATTTTCATTAAATCAAAGTACAGTACCGGTACTGTATTAAGAATAAGTGTTTTTACTCACGAAGTGAGTTATCCATGAACATATTTATTATGCAGTGTATACTGTCTACAGCACATTAGCGTACAATATAGAGAAAGAAGTTGAATTGAAAAATAATCATAATATGAATATTTAAACACAATTTTGAAAATGGTGGCCGTTCATTTCGATACAGGCTTCAGTTCTTTTGTGCATATTATCGCACTATAGACTATTGCATCTAATTCCAATTGCCAGTTTCAACCTTCGTACTAGTAACTCATGTTGAAATAATTCTGTACCTACTCTACGGTGAATTCAATCTTCACTTCTGCCCGACCCGAAAATATAAAATTACTCAGACATGCTATCTACTGTCCGTCCAAGTGGTTATGCCGCAGGATTGTAGAAAGGAGGAAATCACGTGACAGTTAATTATATTTAAGTTAAATTAAACAGCTGTATAATATTACGTAAACGTCCAATTCTTAAGAGAAATTAATGTTTTCAGAAAAGAGCTAAGACAGCCCAGCTTTTACAGAGGGGCGAGCAGAAGCAAGTGGGGAAATCGGGATGCGACGTAGGCAAACGGACAGTACCTGTGCGAAAATATGATTCAATATTAACGCTCTTTCGTCACTGGAAAACGCGAACATATTTCTGGAACGTACTATACCCAGTAACTCAGTACTGCTTACTGTCTGCGGTCTTGGTTCTGTGTGGATTTGGAACTTCCTTAGTAGAAGGGGTGGGAGTGAAGTACATTCAAAAACTCAGGTACAATAAAATTGACCCTGTACATTTTATAGTTTGTGTTAACATCTATATTTATCTTCTTTTTTTTTTCATTTTTATTTATATTCTTCATCTGTATTTTTTTTTTCATGTTTTTTAAGTTGGTTATTTAACGACGTTGTATCAACTACTAGGTTATTTAGCGTCGTTGAGATTGGTGATAGCGACATAGTATTTGGCGAGATGAGGCCGAGGATTCGCCATAGATTACCTGGCATTCACCTTACGGTTGGGGAAAGCCTCGGAAAAAACCCAACTAGGTAATTAGCCCATGCGGGGATCGAACCCGCGCCCAAGCGCAACTTCAGACCGGCAGGCAAGCGCCTTAACCGACTGAACCACGCCGGTGGGCTTTCTTTTTCATTTTGTGTGGCACAAATAACTATAATTTTGTACTGTCTGTTACAATTGGTCCTTTGCCCTGTTACAGACAAATAAATGAATATATCAAAAATAGTTGAACTCTGTTAGTTTTGGTACGAGCGCACATTATTCCAGTATTGTACCGCCGTTTCATCGTTTCTGAATGGCGTCTGTAATTGAGAGCGTCGTTAAATCAATAATTGCTTAGGTATTGTGTTCGAATGTTGACTCACGCACCAGGTACAGCTTTATGACATATCTGACGGGCAGGATTAATTCTTTTTTCAGAATTTATTTTTGGCAGCTCTGTGATGGCTCGCGATGTGTGGCAGACCATTAATTCGCGACGAAACAAATGAAGTTACCCACCCGTGTCATGGTCTGTTGTATCAAATGCGCTGGGGCGAAGCGCTCCCCGTGTTCGCTCGTCCGATGAGCGGGCTCCATCACAACCCTCATACCGCCATCGCCATCTGGATCCCCGTAAGGAAAATGTACTCATAAATTAGTCCATGATTCTGGTCCGCAGTTTACTTTGTGTGTTTGTGAGCGAAGCAATGGTACTGTATTGAACGTGGCTCCTGAGGAACACTAACGTGGCTTGATTTATCGCATTTTATTATCACAGTTCCCCTTTTCTTTCACAGTCCTGTTTTTATAATATATGATTAAAATGTCTTGCTTGTTACACAGTACTTACTTACTTAGTCGGTCCTCTTCTACCACCTGGTGTAGAGTTTTTACAAAGAGCCTTCCATCTCTCACAGTCCTGAGCAATGGACCTTGCCTCTTTCCATTTGATCCCTCTCTTCCGCATGGTATCTTGGATTTCTTGTTCCCAGGTCTGCCTCGGTCTTCCTTTAGGTCTTTTCCCTCCATTCTAACTTGCCATGCTATTTTTTTTTGGGTATTTGTATGTATGTATGTATTTATTTACACTGCAAGTGGGCAAGCACCCGGTGGCAGTGGTATATACAATATTAACAATACACAATAAAATGATAACCAATACACAATAAAATTTACAATACACAATACAGTTTTACAACACATATACAATTTTACACACAATACAATAATAATACACAATACAATTTAACACAATAATAATAAAACATAAAATAAAATACCTAATTTTACAATACAACCTACATAATTATCTATAGGTCCTACATAAGTTTCAATAGTCTTTCACTTTACTCTCATCTCATTCCCTGTAGTGGCACTATGACGCATTTCACTGACACTTTAGCACACATTTCACTGACACTCTGTAACTCATTTCACTGACACTATAGAACACATTTCATTGACGCTATAAATTATCACTGATCGGAACTGTTCACTGCACTGTAAAACCACAACTTCACTGACTCACCTCGCTTCACTGATACAACAGTTCAAATAAGTCAGATAATTACACCCTTATGCATACTTATAAACAGAACTACATTTAAACTAAACATTTCTAGTCTAAGGCCCTCTTACACGCTAGTTTTAAATAATTTACAATTCAAACCAAGGAAGTAAACTCGTCAGCCTAGATAAATACATGTCACCTTAAAAAAATTAAATGTTGAATGTCACCTTAATCTTAATTTTCACTTTATATACAACTTTTTAAATTATTCTTGAATCTCCTTAAGGAAGGACAGCCCTCAAAGACCGCTATCATTGTTCATTCTAGCCAGGTGTCCAAACCACCTTAATTCCCAGACCTAGCCTTATTGTTTGGTTCCGTATTCTTTCTCTTCTAGTTTTTCCTTCTGAATGAATGAATGAATGAATGAATGAATGAATGAATGAATGTTAGCCATGATGTCCCATGTTGGGCACCGGCCTCCTGTGATGGCGTTAGAACCCCCTCGACAGTGATGGCTCAAGTGTACTCGCTTGGTGAGCCAATCCAGGCGAGCTTGTCATGTATACTACTTTTGTGACATGGTTAATAATTCTATTAGACTTTAACCAGTCTCAGCACTCTGTTCTTTGTGCATTTTTTCTTGCACTACACACATTATACTGACACTGGCACTTTGACAAACACTGATTGCTATTTACACTATTTACCTGGCACTTTCTCAACACTGACTTAACTATTTACAAAACTTATCTTACACTTTCACTAATACTGACTTTGCTATTTACAATATCTTAACACTGATTACGTTATCTATTTACAATAACCTTCCCTAGTTCTTTCCACAAAACTCTGTTCTTTGCTGTCCTCGACCATTGTTTCCTCGCCTCTTTGGTAAACATGTCAGACCATCTGAGCCGTGGTCTTCCCTGTCCTCTCTTTCCGACGTAGGGGTCCCACATCGTGACTGCATGGGTCCATCTTGCCTGGTGTAGTCTCGCCACATGTCCCCCCCAGGTCCACTTCGTTACCGTGGCTCGTTCTGCTGCGTCAGTAGTGTTCGTCAGAATTCTATTCTTCTTAAATATCTCATTTCCATGACTTCTAGTTGACTTTTATGTTTGGAGGTCAGAGACCATGTCTCGGCTCCATATATAAATGTGGGGAAATACGTGGTTTTATATACTGTTAATTTAGTTTTCTTTGAGACTTCTTTTTATTAATCAAATTTTTGTTTAACATACTGTATAATACAGTCTTCCTGCTGCTGAAATTCTATTATTGATTTCTCCTTCTGTGCTACAATCACTGTTGATAATAGAACCAAAATATTTGAATTGCCTGTTACACGGTACAATAATAAATTTTACTTAACTGAAAACAATTTCATTTATATTATTGTGATGTACCGAACTACATACATTTCCGTGCAGGAATTCTGCATTACCATATGATGAAGGATGGATTGGAGCTGAGAAGAGTTTAATTTTCTTTATTCGTTTGGTATTGTTACAAATTTAATTAATTTAATGCTGTCCCTACATCTGCAGTTATTTTCTAATAATAGTGTTATTATTTGGTCAGTATTGTATGTTTATTCATAATATGACATTGAGTGTAACTTTAATAAATTACATGGTGTTAATTCATATTAATATATAGTTCCATACTTACTTACTCGTACTTACTGGCTTTTAAGGAATCCGGAGGTTCATTGCCGCCTTCACATAAGCCCGCCATTGGTCCCTATCCTGAGCAAGATTAATCCAATCTCTACCATCATATCCCACCTCCCTCAAATCCATTTTAATATTATCTTCCCATCTACGTCTAGGCCTCCCCTAAGGTATTTTTCCCTCTGGCCTCCCAACTAACACTCTATATTCATTTCTGGATTCGCCCATACGTCCATCACGCCCTGCCCATCTCAAACGTCTGGATTTAATGTTCCTAATTATGTCAGGTGAAGAATACAATGCGTGCAGCTCTGCGTTGTGTAACTTTCTCCATTCTCCTGTAACTTCATCCCTCTTAGCCCCAAATATTTTCCTAAGAACCTTATTCTCATCACCCTTAGCCTATGTTCCTCTCTCAAAGTGAGAGTCCAAGTTTCACAACCATACAGAAGAACCGGTAATATAACAGTTTTATAAATTCTAACTTTCAGATTTTTTGACAGCAGACTAGATGACAAATGCTTCTCAACCGAATAATAACAGGCATTTCTCATATTTATTCTGTGTTTAATTTCCTCCCGAGTGTCATTTATATTTGTTACTGTTGCTCCAAGATACTTGAATTTTTCCACCTCTTCGAAAGATAAATCTCCAATGTTTACAGTTCCATTTCGTAGAATATTCTGGTCACGAGACATAATCATGTACTTAGTCTTTTCGGGATTTACTTCCAACCCTATCGCTTTACTTGCTTCAAGTAGAATTTCCGTGTTTTCCCTAATCATTTGTGGATTTTCTCCTAACATATTCACGTCATCCGCATAGACAAGAAGCTGATGTAACCCGTTCAATTCCAAACCCTCTGTGTTATCCTGAACTTTCCTAAATGATTTTGTTCATAGTTTAACCTTTTTATTGATTTTGTATATTTCATAATATTCTGATTGTATAAAACTGTTTATTGTCTGTACACTCCAGTAGCATTTCTGTGAAGTTAAAAATGTTACAAACTTCTGTGATGTATAATATGACTTTCAATAACATACAATCGTATACTTCGCTTAGCGTACTAAACATATTGATGGAATAACGGTCTATGTTGCCCGTCCGATACTAAGTTTATGAGCGGAATTATGATTTAACATTTTCGTTCCTCCTGCACTTTTAGGAGATTGTAACATAGACCGTTATTAATAATAATGATAATAATAATAATAATAATAATAATAATAATAATTTATTTTAGCTGGCAGAGTTAAGGCCGTAAGGCCTTCTCTTCCACTCAACCAGCAAAAGTGTATATACATATGCATGAACTTACAAAAAATTCAACAATTTGATTAAGTGAGAGTTACATGAATACAAGAGTTATATACGAATTAAACAACAAAATACTATGAACTATTAATTAGACACTGAAATAAGCTGTGTAGCAGAATTAAGCTAAAATACATAGAATGTTAATATATTTCAAATAATATTAGATAATAGAAAGAGATCATTATGAGACAATTTTGAAAATACAGCACTATCAGGATGATGTCTAAAGAATGAAGTAACAATGTAGTCAGTGATAGTTTAAATCAGTATGATTGGAGTGAAATGCTAATAAGGTTATCTTTTAAGCTGTTCTTAAAGGTGTTTATTGTCTTGCAGCCCCTGATACTTTGTGACAAGGAATTCCATTGACGCGAGGTGGATACTGTAAAAGATGATGAATAACAAGATGTTCTATGAAGAGGTATACTTAGCGGGCCACAGATGATCTGGTATTTACGTCGTGGTTAGAGTATACAGAGGTGTGAAAATTATTAGAATGATCTTAATTTTAAAGGTTTTTTTAATAGTTCCTTCACAAATATTAATTGAATTGATGAATATTGGTATATATTACTATACTGATGTAGGATATATTTACTACTAACAATGCCGGAAAGCATTGTTGTACATTGGTATTTTTCTTATTTTATAATTGTTATGGGAATTCTGAAATTATTATATTATGTCGGCGGAATTGGAAACATAAAAAATTATATACACAAAACAGATGTATACGCTCATTTGAACCTTCACAACAATGTAAACGCAAAGAAGAATTTGTTTAAAGCATTTCTTAATTAATTTTTTATGTTTCCAATTCCGCCAACATAATATAATAATTTCTGAATTCCTATAACAATTGTAAAATAAGAAAAATACCAATGTACAACAATGCTTTCCGGCATTGTTAGTAGTAAATATATCCTACATCAGTATAGTAATATTATATACCAATATTCATCAATTCAATGAATATTTGTGAAGGAACTATTAAAAAACCTTTAAAATTAAGATTATTCTAATAATTTTCACACCTCTGTAGATAGTAGAAAGGTAATTTGGTGTTGAGGTGTGCAGAATTCGATAGAGTAAAGACAAAGAGTGTAAAGTTCTGCGTTCTTCAAGTCGGAGCCACGAAAGACTTGCGAAGGACGGTGGTATGTGATCATATCGTCGGATGTTGCACACGTATCTGACGCACATATTCTGAGCTCGCTGTAACTTGTCTGACAATTCAGAACTTAGGTCACTTAACAAAACGTCACAATAATCGAAGTGCGGCATTACTAAGGTTTGTACTAGGGTAAGTTTTAGTTGCTGGGGCCCAACGCTTCAATTGTAAAACTCTAAAGTGAGTATTAAAACCTGGACAGATATCAGAAGATAGATTTCAGCTCCATTCGCATGCAGTTAAGCCCTTGGTTGTTGGATCTCCTGTTACATGGCTCCACGCTGGTCCGAAAGAGAGAGGGACATAGTGCAGTATTGAATGTTGATTTAACGTCATGTAAGCAAATGTTGTAACTATGTACTGGATTCGTTAATGGATCTGTAAATGTATACAATTTCGTTTGGTGGGGTATGATTCACGGATAAAAGGATTTTAACTAGGCATGAAGCGTGATTTGTTTGGGTTTGAGTTATTAGGCATATTTACATGGAGAGTAGCCTACTGTCATTTACGGTCCAGAATTCCGGATACTAAAATGGAGATCAATGCAATAGGAATGACGAGAACGCCGATTTTGATTGTGCTGTTTCGGATGTTAATCATGTAAGACCAAGGATAACACACCCAAGCAAAGATTATGGAAGTTGCAATCTGCTGTCATTTTAGGCGTATTGATCGTGGAAAATAAAAGGTAATACAGCCAAAGCAAATATTATAGAACGAGTGTGGCTCATTTGCCTCCCGTGGTAAATTTTCACATGCACATCTCTCTCTCTCTCTCTGTGGAATAAGATCCAAAGATAATAACTAGGGCTAGGATTTTGATGAAATTTCATCTTTTTTCAGTAAGCTAGAAACATAGCCGCTTTAGTATTTATATATTATGTGATAAACTGAGTGTTTTAAGACATATTTGTTACGACATTTTTTTTTGCATTTTTTGCCGGTTTCAACTCATAAGAGCATCTTTTGTGTTATTCGGACATTTTTGAGGCATTTTCATTTAATTTTGGCCACAAATCCCCATTATTAATATAAAATAATGTATATTTCCTTTGATATTTTGTCTACATATTTTGTCCATTAATACACATTATTTTTTACTTGGTTATTTAACGACGCTGTATCAACTACTAGGTTATTTAGCGTCGAGATTGGTGATAGCAAGATGATATTAGGCGAGATGAGGCCGAGGATTCGCCATAGATTACGATTTGCCTTACGGTTGGGAAAAACCTCGGAAAAATCCCAACCCCATAATCAGCCCAATCGGGAATCGAACCCGGGCCCAAGCGCAACTTCGGATTGGCAGGCGGGCGCCTTAACTGACCCAGCTACGTCGGTGGCCAATACCCATTATTTCGTATAATACTTTAATCGTTTTTCTACACAAATATTGCCCTTTTAACGTAGTACACCCCATGTAATGGGTCAGTTCAACTATCCGTCCAATATAGACTCCTCTATACTTGCTAATTCCGTATAAGAGTGGCCTTGTGATGGACTACATAGAAACTACATCAGGTAAAATAATTAATTAAAGTGTACCACTTAGAAAAAATTTTATAAAATTAAATGAACTTAAATGTTGGTACCAGAATTTAATTTAATTACTAGTCTAAATATTAAGTAGTACAAAACTTCTTTTCCTACTAAGCCAGTTTTAGAATATAAGATTAATTTTTAGGGCATTTTTGAAAGATTTTTAGGTCATAAATGCATTGTTTTAGGGCATTTTTTCATGATTTATAGGTCATCAAAATCCTAGCCCTAATAATAACCCAATTCCCTCCCGGTCACATTTTACTTACCAAGGGAACCGTCCCAGGTCGTGTAGCTTGAATTTAATGAAAATGCGTATTTAACCTCGTTCGTTAAGAAACGTGGTGATGGTGTTCGTTTCGGTTTTTCCTCGTTTACGAAATATATTGACTTGAATAATGTGAGGGCAACCACTATCTGAAAGCCGTATGATGATGATAATAATAATATGAATATTGGCATGAAAATCGTTGCTACTTATACCACTTTTTGCTCGCACTCTATCCTCATAGTTCCGTGACGCCGTATCACAGCTCTCGCATTAATGTTCTAGTCATTTTTTTTTCTCTTAACTCGCATTAATACAGTAGTAGTGCAATCCATGCCATCTGTCACTCATTCGTACACAGTCCAAATCCATAGGCATGCAGCTGGAAGTCTAGGAACACGACTGTACATACTACTTTCAAGAACTTAATCCATTAATTTTATTACACAGAAGATTAATAAAAATTTGAATAACTTCAAGGAAAAATTGTTCCGGGGCCGGGTATCGATCCCGGGACCTCTTTTTGAATATAGCGCTCTGCCAACTGAGCTATTTACTCCACCCGACACCGTCTCAACTTTTCCCTTTATATCCACACAACTCGCGTGGGCTGACGAAACGCCAGAGACCCACATCGAGTGCACACAAACACTGTGTGACTTGGAATTGTGGTTTTCTGTTAACGTACACAGTGATTATATGTTATCCAAATCTAGTCTTTCAGGTAAAGCTTCCTTGAAGCAGATTTGAATAATTTCAAGGGAAAAATTGTTCCGGGGCCGGGTATAATTTCCCTTGAAATTATTCAAATCTGCTTCATTTACCTGAAAGACTAGATTTTTATAATATATACGTCACTGTGTACGTTAACAGAAAACCACAATAAGTCACACTTTTTGTGTGCACTTCGATGTTGCTCTTTGTGGCATTTATTAGTCAATTAAGATTACTGTGGGATATAAAGGAAAAGTTGAGACGGTGTCGGGTGGAGTTTGTCTATGCGGATGACGCTAGAGCGCCGGCATGTTCAAGAGGTCCCGGATCGATACCCGGCCCGGAACAATTTTCCTTGAAATATTCAAATCTGCTCACAGGAAGCTTTACCTGAAAGACTAGATTTGGATAATAAAAATTTGTCTGACCAAAAATATGGATTACTCAACAAATTTAATTTATACAGATTTTAATGTATTGCCTATTGAAGAAATTTATAAATATAGTTTACTAACTTACTATCGCAGAAATCAAATAAAACACGAATCTAATCGACATGAATATGGTACTCGAACACAAAAGTCTACTTTCCCATTAATTGAGCCTAAATATCATACAAGTGCAGTTATTAAACATTGTGCTAGTTTCGGCCCTAGACTTTATAATAAAATTACAAACCAATTTCCAAATTTGAAATATTTTAAAATTGAAGTTTTTAAAAAATAAATTTGTAAAATTATCCATGATATATAATATTAACAAATATTTTTTTTCTCTTTTATTTCTGTCAACTATATTAATGTTTTTATTGAATATCACTGGCTTCTGTTGGATTGTCAATTTATATTAAATGTGTATTTCTCTCTCTTTTTCTCTTTCTTCTTTATTCTTGCTCTTGTGTTGTATTTATTGGTTTGAATTAAGTTACTTACTGTATTTAGTGAACTGTCTTTGTAAATTTTATGTTATATTATTGGCTAAGGCCACACTGTACAAGAGCCTGGCTCTTACGGTAGTGGCTAGAAACATTTTTGTTGTATAAATGTAATTTGTACTCACTAGCTAGCTAGTTAAATAAATAAAAAATAAAGAACCGAAAGAAGAATTTGAACCTCAAGTAAAACGTGTAGACAAAGATAAACCATTTAATGTTGTCCATGCAAGTAGTTCTGGTGAACTGATAACAAAGTCACGTGAAAAGATGGTTAAGAGATGTATTTCTCCCGGATGTTAAAAAAGACACACTACTACTTCTGGATTCCTGGAGTGGTCAGATAGATGACACTATATTATTTAGTTTTGAAGGAGTAAACAGTGCTTGACATGGTAAGCCAATTACAACACAAATTATCCCTAAAAAACCTACAAGATTTATGCAACCCTTGAATGTGTATTTCTTTTAGGCAATATAAAATTGTCATTCGAAGACAAGAAGAGTATTTCAGAATAAAATTATCTGTGAAAACATTCTAGACACGGGCTTCATAGTGATCTTGAAATAAACAGTTCCATTCATCTGTCCTCAAAGAAATGCTAATATACGCGTGGCAGAAGTGTGGATTTGTAACGGAGAAACATCTGAGAAAATTTGATAACGTTCTTGCATGTTGGAAACAGTGTGTATATTACAGTACAGTATGAATTTATTTATTTATTTATTTATTTATTTATTTATTTATTTATTTATTTATTTATTTATTTATTTATTTATTTATTCATTCATTCATTTATGTATTCAGACTTTTGTGTTCATAATATTAAACATCTCAAAGCTATAATGCTGAAGTAAGATGTATGGAATGCAATAAATGAAATGAAAAGCTCACATGATAGAGCCGATATCAGGGAGCAGAGAGACTGACAAATTTAGACAAGGAGATGAGGTCGCCCCGTCGGCATTCAGTAAGGGAATGGAAATATGGAGACAGTCATATCGGGATGAATGGATTACCATGACACACAGATTCATGATATTCCACGCGGTGTCCAATGGAAATGAAGGCTTATGTAACAGTCTTGACTGGGGAGTGTCCTCTAATGAGAGGATTTGAGAGACGAGCTTTAAGCCGTGTAGGAGGGTAAAAGGGTAGACTCCCTTCCAGCCCGGTACTTTATTTGCATTACCATTTGTATGAAATCAAGGCTCGCTGTGTGCAATTGGGCGCGCTCAAAGGAAATATTTTTAGTTCTTTCTGCATCTTGAATTGAACAGAAGCGGTTATACAGGGACATCATTTTATTTTTACTTCAATTTTTATTGTACCTGAGTTTTTTAATGTACTTCACTCCCACCCCTTCTACTAAGGAAGTTCCAACTCCACACAGAACCAAGATCGCAGATAGTAGTAGTAGCAGTAGCAGTAGCAGTAGCAGCAGCAGCAGCAGCAGCAGTAGGTTTATTTTGCCTGGCAGAGTTAAGGCCATGAGGCCTTCTCTTCCACTCAACCAGGTTTCAATAAAATACATGAGATACAAAAATTTGATTACAAAACAACACAAAAGAAAATACCTTAGAAATTACATAAATATAGTAGGAAATTACAATAGACAACATCAGTTACACAATATAAAATTACAAACTTTCAAGATCAGTTACATAATATATAAAATAAAGTAGAAAATTACACATAATCAAAATCAGTTACATAACATAAGGGAATACACACACACACACACAAACACACAATTTATAAGATCTAAAATGCCCGAGACAAATTGGACGATTAATTTACTTGAGATATATTATTCAGTAAATTAATCGTCCAATTTGTCTCGGGCATTTTTCCACATCTTATAAATTGTAAGCAAGTAAGAGTACTGAGTTACTGAGTATAATACGTTCCAGAAATATGTTCACGTTTTCCAGTGACGAAAGAGCTTTCAATATTGAATCATATTTTCGCACAGGTACTGTCCGTTTGCCTACGTCGCATCCCGATTTTCCCCACCTGCTTCTGCTCGCCCCTCTGTAATAGCTGGGCTGTCTTAGTTCTTTTCTGAAAACATTAATTTCTCTTAGGAATTGGACGTTTACGTAATATTATACAGCTGTTTAATTTAACTTAAATAAAAAGGGTCTCGTTAAGTAATTAACTGTCACGTGATTTCCTCCTTTCTACAATCCTGCGGCATAACCACTTGGACGGACAGTAGATAGCATGTCTGAGTAATTTTATATTTACGGGTCGGGCAGAAGTGAAGATTGAATTTACAGTACTTAGAGTAGGTACAGAATTATTTCAACATGAGTTACTAGTACGAAGGACGAAACTGGCAATTGGAATTAGATGCAATAGTCTATAGTGCGATAATATGCACAAAAGAACTGAAGCCTGTATCGAAATGAACGGCCATCATTTTCAAAATTGTGTTTAAATATTCATATTATGATTATTTTTCAATTTAACTTCTTCCTCTATATTGTACGCTAATGTGCTGTAGACAGTGTAATATACCCTGCATAATGAATACGTTCGCATGGATAACTCGCTTCGTGAGTAAAAACACTTATTCTTAATACAGTACTGTACTTTGATTAAAGAAAAACCTAATGAAAATTATCAAACTCAAAATCGCGATATTTCCTAGTTTACGTAAATGGATGAACTACTTTTCTTCCTTCCTATACTTAGTAGAGTGATTTGTGTTTTACGCCAGTATCATCGAACTCCAGTCTTGGAGGGGGGAGCAAGCGGTGTTTCCGGTTCTCTAAAGCTATAGACAGGTTAATATTAAAAATGTTAGTAAAAATAAAATGATGTCCCTGTATATTAACATTGTGTCCAAGCTTTGTCTACTTCTACAATTCTAATGTTTTATTACAAATCTATGTTCAAAAATGTATTTTAAGATGTGTTTTAATTCGACCAAGCTATAATACGTTAATTAAAATAATGTGATGTAACTGTATCTTAATAACATGCATTAAAATACTGCTCTGCATTTTGTTATTCCATCTATCGATTTCTAACTAAGCATATGCGATATTGATTAATATCGTACTCGCAACAACCCGCAAGCCTTGAAAGCAGCAATCCAAAATGGTAGACGCGAGTTTTGAAAGTGACATTGATTTCGAAATAAACATTAACCCAACTTCGTACATTCCATTGAGAGTCATTCCCCAGATAAATTTCACAAACTTCACAATCAACATAAGTTATATTTAAAATAAAATAATTTTCTGCATGTTAATTTTATTAATATTCTAATAAATTGAGTTCATTTCCAGTGTTTTAATTTGTTACTTTGAGGTTATAATCTTCAAACCAAAGCTCTGCAAAAAAATCAATAAATCTGCGTAGACGCAAAAGTGCCTGCCATCTGGTGCACTAGTAGGAAACACGCTGAAAATACACTCATGGTCACCGTTTCATTATCAGTAAAGTAACAAGGTAAGATATTCGTAAAAACTCAAAGCTTCGACATTTAATTATGGTCGAACAAAAACAGTCGTATGCATCTTGCTTATTATGATAATTAAGGCCCTCGTTTCATAAACATACTCGCGTCTTAATTATAGGCTCGTTGCATAATATACTATTATATGCACACGAGTTACAAAGTATAGTTGGTATAGAGGTTGGCCTTCTATTGTCGAGGTTGTAGGTTCGATCACGGCCGAGTTCGATGGCATTTAAGTGTGTTTAAATGCTACAGACTCATGTCAGTAGATTTACTGGCATGTAAAAGAATTCCTGCGGGACAAAATTTCGGCACACCGGCGACGCTGATATAACCTCTACAGTTGCGAGCGTCGAAAACCATAATTAAAAATTTTTATTTCCGCCTGAGAATTCGTTAAAGTTTAATAATTATACTTTGGCGTTGCTAAGTTGCCTACATTATATTATACAGGGTGTAACGAAAAAACTAGGCGAAACTTCAGGTGTGGATTCCTCATATGTATAGCTATATCAACTTGGGTCCGGAAGTGGTTGGTTTCTGATTTAGCAGGGCTCCAGCAAGTATGATCAAATTGCACTCCAGTGCATTTGTTTACTGGAATTATTATGATGCATTCTCTTTACATTTCGTTAGATTAACTACTCAATATGTCCACCTCCTACCTGAATACAGACCGCAGCTCGTCGTCTCGTCGAGATCAGAACATGTATGGCCTCCACGCTCACCAGATTTCAAATTCATTGCACTTCTTCCTGTGGGGACACTTTTAAATTCTGAGGTTAGAGAAAATGAAAATCAAACTTCGAGCCCTCATTGCAAATAATTTTCTACACTAATACAACATATCAAGTGCTAGTATTATTTTGTTTATTTTTTTGCACACCTACATGTAGAATTTAACTTGTGTATTCACTGGGGAACAAAACCCCGTTTGCAAAAAAAAAAACGACTTAACCCCCTTTACCCGGACACCATCGAACTTCATTTAAGTTGTGTATTAATATATATACAGCATATACTGTACAGACGTGGACAAATTATTAGCAAAATTGAAGATTTTTATTATATATTTTTACAAAATATGATTCTTCAATTTAGACTACAGTTAACATTTTCGTGTATTTCCAAATAATTAGCCAAATTGAAGATTTGTATTGTATATTTTTCAAAATGTAACTCTTCAATTTGGACTACATTTGATATTTTTGCATATTTACAAATTATTAGCAAAACTGAAGGTTTTTATTTTCTATTTTTACAAAATTCGATTCGATTTGGACTATAGTTGACATTTGGGATATTTCCAAATTATTAGCAAAACTGAAGATTTTTGTTTTATATTTTTACAAAATTTGGCTCTTCAATGCAGTTGACATTTTTGCTAATTTACAAATTATTAGCAAAATTGAATATTTTATTAGACTATATATTTTTTACAAAACTTGACTCTTCAATTTAAACTACAGTTGACATTTTTGCATATTTCTGTCTACTGTAATGATAGAACTATGCAAAATTGTCAACTGTATTCTAAATTGAAAGGTCAAATTTTGTAAACAGAATTATCATAAAAATCGTCAATTTTGTTAATAATTTGTCCACGTCTGTATCTACATTATTATGATATATTTTACGTTCAGATAATAGTTACAATCTTGCGTAGATGTGGTGTATAAACTCTGGGAATTGTTTATAACAACATTTTTCATAAGCAAATAGTGGTCTTCACCCTTTTATAAATATAATGTCCTACATAGCGACACAATCTTTAAGCTCAACTTATTGGTTGACAGCGCGCACTTAGTCTGCGTATGAAGATCTCGCCGTTATGTTCTCGCCTTCCAGACCAGAATATTGTAATGTGCCATTCCACGTAACCTCATTGGCTAAAACTAATTGGTTTTTACCACTTCTGTGTAACGACCGCGTCGTCCTGTTACACGTATTCATTTAGGACCTTTGTATTAAAACGAGATCGAACAATTCCGAAATTAATTAAATTGTTCAAATCAATGGGCAAATTTGTATCGTGTCTGTGAAATCCACATGTGTCGGCTGCATACGTCAGTATCTCCTTTGGTTTCGTCCTGTGTCCGATCTAATTTTATCCACAAGAGCTTCCGAATTGGTAAAATGAGGCAAGAATTGAAACCGACTAGCAGGCGAGAGGATTTTGTAAGAATGGAATTATTAGCAATGGTGCCGTTTCTCTTCCGTCTATAGAGCATTAAATTCAATTAATTTAGTGATGACTCATGTCTTGAATCCAATAAAATGATTAAGAATTAAAACTCTGTTGAGATTCTCTTTGTACAGTATCCCTCTCTCACACTGTAGATACAACACCCACTGAAGTCAGAGCAAAGAAGAATTAAGCGTTGTTATAAAGTCCTTATTTATCGTCTATTTTATACTGTGAAGACCAAATTAGTGGAGATCTGCGAACCCTCTATTTTTCATAGTTTCCTATATGAAACAATTTAGTAGGACACAATGCGGCCAAACCTTGATCAGTGATATAGGCCCATATATACAGGGTGATTCACGAGGATGTACCGTCCTGGTTGACGGACCTTATTTCAATACATTCTGAGCAAAAAAATGTCATACAAACATTTGTCCTAATCTCGATATTTTCAGAATTACAATTAATTTGAAGTTGTTTGTAAAATACCATTATTCTTGAGTTTTAAAGCGTCGGTAAAAGAATATTACAGATAAAGAATGAACTGTTCAGTTGGATCATTTCTTTAATTAGCTAATATTCTGAGTTTATTTTGATGTACCGAGTACCTATGATATTTCCATGCAGATATTCTGCGTCATCAGATGATACAAAGATGGAACGGAGAAAAATTCTCTCCGGCGCCGGGATTTGAACCCGGGTTTTCAGCTCTACGTGCTGATGCTTTATCCACTAAGCCATCCCGGCGCCGGAGAGAATTTTCTCCGTTCCATCTCTCTTTCATCATCTGATGACGCAGAATATCTGCATGGAAATATCATAGGTACTTCGGTACATCAAAATAAATATGATATGCGTAATAAATCACCTTGTGATTTAAGACGGCGCCCATACCGTCGGACCCCGGCCAACCAGTCACTCATCTGAGTGCACTGTACACATGTATGGACTTCGGTCCTGCGTTCATTTGACATCTATGACGTAGTGCAGAGGGCGGCCATTAGTTAGAGGGAACCCAAGAGATGGAGCTTAATCTGAGACGATTCTAAACGGCGTCGGGATTGTATCCGGCGTGGCTTAGTGGATAAAGCATCAAGCATAGAGATGAAAACCCGGGTTCAAATCCCGGCGCCGGAAAATTTTTCTCCGTTCCATCTCTTTCATCATCTAATATTCTGAGGCTAAGAATGTGTTGTGAATTCCATAGTTACTTGGCACAAATTTTTGTTGTCTCCTTATTTAAGTACAAAATTACATTTTCTTACGCATTTATTACAACAATTGTTACAAATCACGCCATTCTTGTAAATTCTTTAGGACTGTACATTAGGATGCATAATTAAACTGTCAAGATTCAAGTTCCTAAAGTGGTATGATTTGTAACAATTTTTGTGGTAAGTGCGTGAGAATGTTGTCATTTTTAGTTAAAAATTGGAAAACAAAATCTGTACAAAGCAAGTGACAACACATTTTTAGCTTCAGAACACTAGCCAATAAGGGAAATGATACTTCTGATTAGTTCATTCTCTATTTGTAATATTAGTTTACCCTTAAAACTAAAGAATAATGGTATTTTACGAACAACTTCAAATTAGTGTAACTTTGAAAATATTGAGATTAGGACAAATGTTTATATGACATTTTTGCCCAGAACGTCTTTCCAATAAGCTCTGTAAGGGTTACCGTAAATATCGGAATCACCTGTATAATATACAATAATACTATTACAATAATTACAGTAATAAAATTACAATAATTACAGCAATAAAAAGTAAAATAAACGTAAATGTAATTCTAACTATAAGTAAATGCAATAAACCTAGGACTATAACAAAACCATGCTACAATAACGCCTTTATAAGCAAAAGTAAATGTAACTTAGAAGTACTTCTATTAAACCCAACTATTATCAACTTAAGTAATTACAAGTCACCTTAATAAATTACATATCAACTCAATTACATGACATAACGTAGATAATTACACTGCGCTGACAATTAAATTTTCAGTCTAATCTTCTTAACATTTCCTTAAATGTATTGATTTTGAGAGGACACCCTGAAAGATTGTCGCAGGTAAGCAGTTCCAGTCTACTGTTATGTGGAATAGGTAATTTTTTTTTTTTCAATTTTTAACTACAAGATTACATTTTTCTTACGCATTTATCACAACAATTGTTACAAATCACGTCATTCTTGTAAAGTCCTTGAGACTGTATATTAGCATACTAAATTGAACTGTAAAGAATCAAGTTGCTAGACGTCGTATGATCTGTAACAATATTGTTGTGATATGTGTGTATGAATAATGTATGTTTAGTTAAATAATGGAAAAAAAGAAATTCTGTAACACAAAGCAACGAAGGAATTAACAACACATTTTTAGCTTCACAATACTAGCCAATTAAAGAAAATATACTCCTGAATAGTTCATTCTCTATTTGTAACATTCTTTTACCCTTAAAACTAAAGAAAAAATGTATTTTAACAACTCCAAATTAGTGTAACTCTGAAAATATTGAGAATAGGGCACATATTTATATGACAGTTTTTGCTCAGAATGTCTTCAGAAATAATCTCCGTAAGTGGCGGTAACTCGTGAATCACCTTGTAGCCTATATACAGGGTGATTCACGAGAATTTACTGTCCCTTAAGGAGCTTATTTCCGGAGACATTCGGAGCAAATAATGTCATATAAACATTTTTCCTAATCTCATTATTTTCTGAGTTACACTAATTTGAGTTTTAAGGGTAAAAGAATATTACAGATAAAGAATTAACTATTCAGGAGTATCATTTTTTTAATTAGCTAATATTCTGAAGCTAAAAATGTGTTGTGATTGCATAATTGCTTCGTACAGAATTCGTTTTTTTTTTTTTTTTTTTTTTAACTACAAAATTACATTTTCTTACGCATTTATCACAACAATTGTTAAAAATCACGCCACTCTTGTAAATTCTTCAAGACTGTACACTAGGATGCATAATTAAACTGTAAAGAATCAAGTTCCTTAAGTTGTATGATTTGTAACGTTTTTTGTGATAAATGCGTAAGAATGGTGTCATTTTTAGTTAAAAATTGAAAAAGAAAATCTATACAAAAAACTGATAACACATTTTTAGCTTCAGAACACTAACCAATTATATTGTATTGATACTTGTAAATAGTTCATTCTTTATTTGTAACATTCTTTGACCCTTAAAACTAAATAAAAGAAAGTATTTTAAAACAACTTAAATTATTATCTGAAAATATTGAGATTAGGACAAATGTTTGTATGACATTTTTGCTCAGAATGTCTTCGGAAATAAGCTCCACTGAGTAAATCCTCGTGAATCACCCTGTATTTACTTTTATTTCCTTCATTCTTATAACTGAATAGCGTGGTTTCATTCTCGAAAGAGGAGAATATTTCACAAAATCGGTTTTGTCTGTACTTGATGCTCAATTACGTGACTTACAATTGCACAAAACTGATCACCATCTTTTGTCTTATTCATTTTTATTATGCAGCAATCGATATGGGAACTGGGTCATTGTAAAATTTTACTGTTCTGGGTTATTGACTGATTTGAATGCTTGATAAACCTGTTGATCGTAATTGGGATGGTACGATAGACTTGTCAGGAGTTGAATTATTTTGTTCATCTGTGTTCTTTATGCAAGCGCTAAAATGAACTGTTGAATTAGTTACAAATTTTTGGTGATTACATCCTATCACGCAAATTAGTAATGAAAAGATCAAAGTCGGACAAGTCATTTATTATTGTGTAGTTTTTTGTTTCAAATGTTAACTTCCCTAGATTTGTGAAAATTTTTTGTTCTAATTGGTAACTTTATTAACAAAATAAATATATTGTTACTATCTGTGGAATTTCCCCAGAAATGATACTTCTAAATAGTTCATTCTTTATTTGTAACATTCTTTGACCCTTAAAACTAAAGGAGAAAGGTATTTTACAAACAACTTCAAATTAGTGTAACTCTGAAAATATTGAGAATAAGACAAATGTTTATATGACATTTTTTGCTCAGAATGTCTTCGGAAATAAGTTCCATAACTGACGTTAAACCCTCGTGAATCACCCTGTATTTACTCTTGATTTCCTTCATTCTATATAACTACGAATAGCGTGGTTTCATTCTCGAAGAAGGAGAATATTCCACAAAATCGGTCTTGTCTGTACTTGCTATGCTCAGTACGTCAGTTACAATGTGCACAAACACTGATCACCATCTGAATTTGTCTCTATTCATTTTTATTATGCAGCAATCCTATATGGGAACTGGGTCACTTGTACTCTTTACGTGTTCTGGGTTATTGACTGATTTGAATGCTTGATAAACCTGTTGATCGTAATTGGGATGGTACGTGTCTCCTGTCAGAGTTGACATTATTTTGTTCATCTGAAGTCTTTTACGCAAGCGCTAAAATGTAAGCCTAGACCCGGACTAGAATTCTACTTTGAGTATTGATATTTTTGGTTGTTAGTGTGACATCCTGCATCACGCAAATGAGGAGTCTGGTATCAAAGGCGGACAAGAGTAATTTTTATTACTTGTCAGTAGAGCCATATTTTTGTTTCATTATGTTAACTTCTAGTATAATGCGTGAAAATTTTTTGTGTGTCATATTGGTAACTTTATTAACAAAATAATTCAGGTCTTCACTGAAAAATATTAGTTTAAAGCACTTTATAACATTCCTTAAAAATAGAGTATGACATTGTCCACGTTTGAAACTAAGATTAACTTTTGTCCGTTTTTTGAAACAAATGAAGATGCAAGTGTCCATTTTTGAAACTCACAACCAAGAATCAGGATAATGGTGAGAAAATCCTATGGAAGTTATGATTTTATTCTAAAATTAATATTCAACTGGAAAATTTGGGAAATTAAGTTTAGAATGTTATTTCTATTCAATTCTTTAGTTCTTATTTTACTACAATTCTGCACAGATAACATGTGGTTCATTTAAATGGCCTTGAAAACAATGACATTCATTATAAGTGTTTACATCAGTCATGGGCACAATTGTACTCACGATGACATCAGGCAATGCAACCAGCAATACACATGACGTCGCATGGTTGTGGGTACGGTTGAGGGCCTGCTCAGATATCAGTGGCGTGCAGCCATCACAAACTTCATATTTACTGTACCGTAACTTTCAAGGTGCCACAGAATTCTAAGTTGATGTCACTTGTAGCCCAATCTCTTGATAGCGAATAAACTTTCATCTTTCAGCCGCGATCTTTGTTTTGATTTTGCAAGTTTCAATTTTGAACAAAAAAAGTTTGCAACTGTAAGTGTAACCAAACATAGCCGCTATATTGGTGGCAAATAACCTAAGGGAAGCATATTTTTCCGTAGACATAATTTTAAAGAAATTTAAATCACACATGTCTTTGCCCCGTGTTTGTAAATATGTATCTCTCTGTAAATCAGCTACTATAGTCGAGACGCTGTTATTCCCGGCGTGACTCCTCCTCTTTGCTTACGTCTTACGAAGTGAAGGCTCTATAAAGTCTAGGTAGGTAGTATCGTTCGCCATTTTTGTTCTTACGTTACCGAGCTACTAGACGAGGAATCTAATTGCCACACCGTTAAACATTATCATGTCGTAGCTCCTATGATAATAAATCAAACGCATTGTAATTCAGCAAATAATTGAGCGGCAAATAACGTTCTCGTGTGCTTTCTGCGAACGCCAACGAAAGAGCCAAAATGGCGGGCGATTATATTAAGTATTTATCGAGCCTTAGGAAATTCATAACGTCTTCATCAGCGAATCACAAGACGTACACGTTTAAATGTAGCCGACCTACAACTGATTGACTGCCGGAAATTAGAGCGACGGGATTATACTTTGCTGCATTTCTAGCTTAACTTGTTTATGTCTATGGTCAAAGGATTCGCAAAAAGTAAGAAATCATGTGCAATATTTTTAAAATCACCGAATCTCCGTTGTTGAAATTCTGTTTTTAGATTTAGATGAGCATAATTACGAGTAAGTATTTAAATTTGACTCAGAATCAAAATTTAAATCGTATTTAAATTTGATTCAGAAATATCAGAAAGAGATTGTAAGAATGGAAAATGATGGAACTGTTTTTTCCTCATATTTAATTTCCAGATATATATCATTGTATTGAATGATCGCACCATATCGTACATTACGTTTTGCTATTGCCCTTCATACTGCAATTTGGATTTAAAATGTTCATAAATACCTGTGATCTTCTGATGCTCTTTATGACATAAGCTAAATTATAATGACGTTTAATATGAACACATGTGCTAAGTACATTTCGGTCAAATTGAGTTAAGTACAAAATCGAACTCCTGTGAGATGTATCTTTACTGTGCACAAATGTGGGAAGTGAATAATAAGATTTTCCTATGTTATGCTCACTTTTTGAGAATAGATGTTAATTGAAGTGAATTATGTATTGAAAATTAAAACTTGTTTTTCTCAAAATGAAGAAACTAGCACTTACCACATGTGTGCACTAAGCCATCCCATTAAAACTTTCAAGTACAATAAACATATACTATTGTTTCCATAAGCATAAGAAAAATACGTCTCCTCCCATTCTTCTTTAAATACACGTTTCCCACCTTTGGACAGAGCCATGCTTAACTAGCTATAGCTATGTTACGCCACTGGTAGCTGCTTGTACAATGTACCTGAAAAGCGTTGGTTGGGAGGGGAGATGTGTATTCTTTGCTTGCTCCTGCACCGTCACTTAGTAACAGGCATCGAGATGACATATCTGCCGACGGCTGGTCTACATTTTTATCAGAACTCTGGATTACAGTACTATACCACTGAAGACAGGGGTTTTCCTTCCACTCACTTCCGAAGTGTTTACTTAGTAATTTCCGAACATCCGCAAGTTTCTCTGGGTTTACTTTAATCCCTATTTTAATTGGTGAAAGATTTATTTCCAATCGTTTTTCTTTAGCACGTTTCCATTCTTCAGGATTAAATTTACATTTTCCAGTTAGTTATGGTGTTCTATCTAGCGTATTGCGCTTCATATTGAACTCAAGCTGTCCAAAAACCCTTATGTATTTTAATAACATTTCGAAATAAAAGGGAACGTAATCATTAAAACATCCAAACTCGTCAAAATGTAAACATAAACTGGTCGCGATGACAGTTTTAAGCCATTTACAGCAATCTGATTGGCTGAAATGGTCATGTCCGCATTTGAAACAAACTATGCATGGAGGTGTCTGATTATGAAAGTAACATGTTTTAACGTTCACAAAAGCATGTAAATATCAGTTTCTGAAATAAACGGACCACAGATTTGGAAAGCGCGTGAAAAATACTATAAGAACCTATTTTTAACTAAATTTCGATAAAAATGGCGTATGTCCGTCTTTGATACCAAGTTCCTCAAATGTCAACGCTATTGAAGGAATGGAAGCGCCATGGTATTGATAGTTTTAGTATTGACAGTAGTTGTAGCCTATGACATTATACTGCCATTGATTTTGATTTTTAATTTGAAAATTCTCGTATACCTTTATAATGAAATTCATATCGTTCATTCATAGTTTTCTACACAAGGGCAGGTCTTTCACTACAAACCCAGCATGCTCCAATATTTTCTATTTTGTATCTTTTTTTAGTCTCCGCATATGATCCATAATCTTAATGTCGTCTAGCATCTGATATATTCTTGTGCCACGAACTTTTGATGATGATGATGATGACGTCAATTGACGCATTGACATACTCCATGTACGAAGTACAGAGCTAAGAGTCAATTAAAATTATATTCACAAAATAAGGAAATGACTTTATAGGAAAATAAATGAGAAGTAACTTAAATCATAAAAAGATACTTACGTCAACGACCAGAAGAATCGACACTGGACGTTGGAAAAGAAACTGAAAGCAAGACGACAGTATCCTAAGCTATGAAGTGATGCGTTGAATGTTATTTTCTCGCTATACAAGTTATGGGCATCACAAAACTTTCCAAACGAGGCCTCTTGACTTGTGTCGTGCTGGTGCGTTTATCCGACGGCAGTTCATAAGAGGAACTAGCTTGGCGTGCTCATCTCTTCTGTCAGCTGTAAGTCGTGGGATTTTAATGCAAAATTCCCAGACGCGATCGATCGAGTTTTCGTTAGAAGTGCAAATGGAAGAGCGCCTCCGCTAGAGATTGTCTTGAACACTCCGCCTGCATCACGGAAACGACTCGAGCGCAATGAATCTTCTTGAAAGCAAACATCTTAAAGGTGAGCGAGTCTGTCTTGCGTTTATTTGCGTGTTTCATGTTTGAAGGTTTTCCCGATATTTATGCCGTGATTTTGAGTGATAGGTCTCCAAGATTTCTTAACTTCGGCATTTATTAAACTGTGTCCAAAGTCTTCTCAGTCCTCTTGTCGTAGTTTTCCGGTTTACATCTTCAAGGTTCCCTGCCAAAATAATTTTTATTCCACTTTCAATGGATAAGATCATACAGCGTATTCCGAATCTCACCGGACCGGTGGACAACAATGACGTCACGCTGCAGCGAAATAGGAACAAAACTGCTGGAAGGTTCAATGGCTATCATGGCGGCTGTACAAGTTGTTGTCTGTGCTACGCTAGCAATTTTGCGAAATTTCCGTACTGCCATCTCGTTCAAAGAAAAGAGACCATCAACAATTTATTTCTTGAACCGGTAGTAATAACTGGTCCGTTGACATGTTCGCTCATAAGCCATTAACATATTGTTTTTACGTTGTGCTCATTACAAACAATACAGCAGAACACACCGCCATGACACAACAGTGCACGATGTCATTCGTCTGCTAATTCCCGCCCTATATAAGAACCAATCAGATTCACTGATGGCGGCTGATGGAGACTGCCACCACCTCTGCAAGCTGATGGCACCGGTGCGACACCGGTGGAGCATCAGTGACGCCATCGGTGAAATTCGGAACACCGTGATGCCATCAGATTGCTCAGCGCTAAGATTCGGAATACGCTCATAGATTTCTTATTCCACTTTGAAGGGCCCTGATCACTGTTTTCTGACCCCAGTACCTGCCTTGCCATAGATTTCTTACTCCAGTTTCAAGGTTGCTGGCCGTATTTTTCTGCTATTCACTTATCTCGGTCATAGTTTATTCCACCTTCAAGGGTTCATGCCGCAGCTACCTGGTCCCCATCTTAGGTTTTTCGATCATAGCGTGTTGATATCAACTTCAGGATACCTGGAAATAACTTTTTATTAATCTCCATAGCTGCCCAGCCAGCCTTTCTGATTTCATTTTCAAGAGGCCTGCAATAGTCACCTAGTATCCATTCCCAGAATGTTCAGCGTTTCTGATCACGTTTTGAAGTTTCTTGACCATAGCTTTTTGGTATCAATCTTAAGTGTGTCCAGTCATAACTTTACAATCTCCTTCAAGATGCCTGCTCGTATAGCTTTTTGATTTCACTTTCAGGATGTCCAGCCAGAGGTTTCTCATCGCACCTTGAACGTCCCTGACCATAGCTTTCTGGTACCAATCTTCAAAGTGTCCAGATAGAAATTTCTGATATCCTTCAAGATGCCTGATCATATAGCTTCTCGATTTCACTTTCATGGACCCTGATAATAATGATCTAGTCTCCATTTTCAGGATGCCCAGCTAGAACTTTCTCATCCCACCTTGAACGTCTCTGACCATAGCTTTCTGGTACCAATCTTCAAAGTCTCCAGATAGAGATTTCTGATCTCCTTCAAGATGCCTGATCGTATAGCTTTTCGATTTCATTTTCGTGGACCCTGATAATAATGATTTGGTATCCATTTTCAGGATGCCCAGCTAGAGCTTTCTCATTCCTTCTTGAACGTCCCTGACCATAGCTTTCTTGCACCAATCTTCAAAGTGTTCAGTCATAGTTTCTCGATCTCCTTCAAGTTTCCTGATCGTATAGCTTTCTGATTTCACTTTCAAGAGACCTGTAGTAATCATCTAGTATCCATTTCCAGAATGTCCAGCCATAACTTTCTGATTCCGCTTTGAAGTTTCCTGATCATAGCTTTTTGGTATCACTCTTGAGAGTTTCCGGTCATAACTTTACGATCTCCTTCACGATGCCTGATCGTATAGCTTTTTTATTTTACTTTCGTTGATACTGATAATAGTGATCTGGTATCCATTTTCAGGATGGCCAGCTAGAGCTTTCTCATTCCACCTTGAACGTCCCTCACCATAGCTTTCTGACACTAATCTTCAAAGTGTTCAGTCATAGTTTCTCGATATCCTTTAAGTTTCCTGATCGTATAGCTTTTTCATTTCACTTTCAAGGGGCCTGTAGTAGTCATCTACTATCTATTCCCAGAATGTTCTGATATAACTTTCTAATCCCAACTTGTAGTTTTCTGACCATAGCTTTTTGGTATCACTCTTCAGTGTGTCCAGTCATAACTTTACGATCTCCTTCAAGATGTTTGATTGTATAGGTTTTTGATTTCCCTTTCGTGGACGCTGATAATAGTGATCTGGTATCCATTTTCAGGATGCCCAGATAGAGCTTTCTCATCCCACCTTGAACGTCCCTGACTATAGCTTTCTGATACTAATAGTCAGAGAGTCAAGATAGATATTTCTGATCTCCTTCAAGATGCCTTATCGTATAGCTTTCTGATCTCAGTTTCAGAACTTATTTTATTGATTTCCTTTAATGTTTAGAAATCCATCGCTGTGGAGTAACGGTTAGCATGCCTGACCGTGGAATGAGCGGACCCGGGTTCAAAACCTTGTTGAGACAGGTAACTTGGTTGACGTTTTTCCCGGGGTTTTTCCTCAAATCATTAAGAGCAAATCGTCGTTGATTTTATGAAAACTCCTATGTGACAATACAGAGCATAATTTTTCACGAGAAAGAAAAAAATTAATTAAACATCAATAGGCCTACATCACCTTTTTTTTGCTTGGTTATTTAACGACGCTGTATCAACTACAAGGTTATTTAGCGTCGATGGTATTTGGCAAGATGAGGCCGAGGATTCGCCACAGATTTCCTGACATTTGCCTTAAGGTTGGGGAAAACCTCGGAAAAACCCAACCAGGTAATCAGCCCAAGCGGGAATCGAACCCGCGTCCGAACGCAACTCCGGATCGGCAGACAAGAGCCTTAGCAGATAGAGCTACGCCGGTTGCTTACATCATCCTCGATGATATATTCACCAGCGTTTTCTACCAAGTGATGTAATATTCTTGATATTTCATTACTTTTTTCTTCCTCCTGAAAAAATTATTCTCTGTACTGTCACATAGTAGGTTTCTTCAACGAAATGCTGGGTAACTTCCGGCGTTGGACCTTGGACTCATTTCGCTGGCCTTATCATTTTCATTTCACTTAGATGCTAGATAACTATCGCAGTTGATAAGGCGTCGTAGAATAAACCTGTTAAAAATATTAACGTAAGACAGCCCTAATGCATACTCATCAGTCTTGTGCAAGAATTTTATGTCAACACTAACAATTTTATATTCTTGTAAGACCTCCAAAACAGACAACATGGAATAAACAAAAACAAGGAGTATTTTATGTTTTTGCCTGTTTATTATGTGGCTGTTCAAATGTCAAATAAAAGGCACCATCGCTTCGTGTCACCGTCGTAATCCTTTAGGTGCATTTGTTTCTCGTGTCTCTTAAAATTCTGACGTGGATGACGACGCAGTAGTGATGAAAATGAGTTACGGAGGAGTGCGTATAATAGAACTCCCACTAGAATACAGTTGCATAATTCATTACATGTTCTAGCTGGTATTTAAACCCAGGTTTCTACGTGTAAAACAGACGCTCACGCTATTATCAATTTTACCAGTCAGTGATTGAGTGTAAATAATTCTCTTGTCCATATTTCAAACTTTGGATCTCCAGAAACACTGTCATAGGCGTGAATGGATATAACTGTCTGCATGCCTTAGTACACATCCTGTAAAATTATATTTCGAAAGAACATGAGTTATACTTAACAGTAAAGTGTTTCCCCAGGATAACAGACAGGGTTTGGAACTGAACGGGTTACATCAGCTGTTTGTCCATGCGGATGACAGGAATATATTAGGAGAAAATCCACAAACCATTCTGGAAAACACGGGAATTTTACTTGACGTAAGTAAAGAGATCGGTTTTGAAGTAAATCCCGAAGGGACAAAGTATGTGATTATATCTCGTGATCAGAACATACTATAAAATGGAAATATAAAAATTGGAAATTTATCCTTTGAAGAGATGGAAAAATTCAAATATCTTGGAGCAACAGAAACTAATACCGGGACATCATTTTATTTTTACTTCAATTTTTATTGTACCTGAGTTTTTTAATGTACTTCACTCCCACCCCTTCTACTAAGGAAGTTCCAACTCCACACAGAACCAAGACCGCAGATAGTAAGCAGTATTGAGTTACTGAGTATAGTACGTTCCAGAAATATGTTCGCGTTTTCCAGTGACGAAAGAGCTTTCAATATTGAATCATATTTTCGCACAGGTACTGTCCGTTTGCCTACGTCGCATCCCGATTTCCCCCACCTGCTTCTGCTCGCCCTCTGTAAAAGCTGGGCTGTCTTAGCTCTTTTCTGAAAACATTAATTTCTCTTAGGAATTGGGCGTTTACGTAATATTATACAGCTGTTTAATATAACTTAAATAAAAGGGCCTCGTTAAGTAATTAACTGTCACGTGATTTCCTCCCTTTCTACAATCCTGCGGCATAACCATTTGGACGGACAGTAGATAGTATATCTGAGTAATTTTATATTTTCAGGTCGGGCAGAAGTGAAGATTGAATTAACAGTACTTAGAGTAGGTATAGAATTATTTCAACATGAGTTACTAGTACGAAGGACGAAACTGGCAATTGGAATTAGATGCAATAGTCTATAGTGCGATAATATGCACAAAAGAACTGAAGCCTTTATCGAAATGAACGGCCACCATTTTCAAAATTGTGTTTAAATATTCATATTATGATTATTTTTTCAATTTAACTTTTTTCTCTATATTGTACGCTAATGTGCTGTAGACAGTATAATATACACTGCATAATGAATACGTTCGCATGGATAACTCACTTCGTGAGTAAAAACACTTATTCTTAATACAGTACTGTACTTTGATTAAAGAAAAACCTAATGAAAATTATCAAACTCAAAATCGCGATATTTCCTAGTTTACGTAAATGGATGAACTACTTTTCTTCCTTCCTATACCTAGTAGAGATATTTGTGTTTTACGCCAGTATCATCGAACTCCAGTCTTGGAGGGGGGAGCAAGCGGTGTTTCCGGTTCTCTAAAGGTATAGACAGGTTAATATTAAAAATGTTAGTAAAAATAAAATGATGTCCCTGTATAAATGACACTCGGAAGAATATTAAACGAGGAATAAATATCAGAAAAATGCCTTTTATTATTCTGTTGAGAAACTTTTGTCATCCAGTCTGCTCTCAAAGTACCTGAAAGTTATAATTTATAAAACAGTTATATTACCGTTTTTTAGTTGATTATTTAACGAGGCTTTATCAACTGCTTGGTTATTTAGCGTCGATGAGATTGGTGATAGTGAGATGGTATTTGGCGAAATGAGGCCGAGAATTCGCCATAAATTACCTTGCCTTCATCTTATAGTTGGGGAAAACCTCGGAAAAAACCAACCAGGTAATCAGCCCAAGTGGGATCGAACCCGCGCCCGAGCGCAACTTCAGACCGGCAGGCAAGCGCCTTAACCGACTAAGCCACGCCGGTGGCTTTACCGGTTGTTCTGTATGATTGTGAAACTTGGACTCTCACTTTGAGAGAGGAACAGAAGTTAAGGTTGTTTGAGAATAAGGTGCTTAGGAAAATATTTGGAGCTAAGAGGGAGGAAGTTACAGGAGAATGGAGAAAGTTACACAACTCAGAACTGCACGCATTGCATTCTTCACGTGACATAATTAGGAATATTAAATCCAGACGTTTGAGATGGAGAGGGCATGTAGCACGTATGGGTGAATCCAGAAATGTATATAGAGTGTTAGTTGGGAAAAAACCTTCGGGGAGGTCAGTACGTAGATGGGAGGATATTAAAATGGATTTAAGGGAGATGGGATATGATGGTAGGGACTGGATTAATCTTGCTGAGGATAGGGACCGCTTATGTGACTCGTCAATAAACCTCCGGGTTTAAGTAAGAAAGTAAAGTGTTTTCTCTGGTAGAACGATAAGATATAAAATCATCAGAATTATTCCTGCTTTTCGTGTTTAAACTCCCGTCGTGACGTAAGACATTGCTTAACATTTGTGTCTGAAGCTCCATCCTTGCCGCGGGATATGCGATTCCGTTTGCTCTTCTGCCTTCGCCTGACTTCGACTACCAGAAACGTCGGAACTGCGTTCGTACTACATAAATACAGGACGAGGTGGATTTGAGACTTTGTCACTGATAGCGAAGATTTCATTTTGAATTTGTAGGCGAGTAGTGGGTACAGTGAGACAGCGAGCCTATAATGATAGTAATTAAGAAGCGAGTATGGATGTTTATGAAACGAGCGCAAGCGACTTTCATAATTTTCATACGAGCTTCTTAATTACCATTATAGGCGAGTTTCATACGACTTTTTATACTCGACCATATTTCTAACTTGAAATTATTCAGTTGTATACATTTTATTTGTATCTGACAAGATCGGAAGTGACCTTGTTCCAGGTCGTGAATTGTGAGATGTGCGCAGACGCGAAAGTATTGATTTTTTCCGAGGAACAATAATGTCATTGACCTTGACGTAATCCCGTTAAACTTGGTATAACCTTGATTATTGAATTCGACATTGAAAAACAAGATGACAAATTGAATTTATTTGAATATTATTTACAATTAACGCTAATTATTATAGTAACAGAACATAACCTTCTGCGACAGTATTGGATTTCCAGCCTCCGTGATTTTTCGCTAATTCTCTTTCGATTGCATATCCGAGAATAATCGATACTTGCGGTTTTATAACGGTACAAAGCTGACTTGTCATTGGCTGAACACCTGTAAGCTGAGTTGTCATTGGCTGAAAACACCTGTACTTTAATGAGTAGGTGTACTTTAATGACATGCATTAAAGGACTGCTACCAGGTGTATAATTACTACATTTCGGCATGGTCGAGCATAAAAAATATTAAAACATATGTATGCAAGTGATAATTCAAGTATTTTTAAAATCAAGTGCAATAGAAATATACATTAAACATGGAGTATAATAATACATAAACAAAAATGTTAATAGATAAAGGACATAATATACACTACGTCTTTGTCAATAAAATGCAAATATCTCACTGTTCCCATTCAGGAGGGTACAGTGAGACACCACAGTGTCTATTAACGGATATTGAAATGATTTACATTTATTTCAAAAGAAAACAAAAACTTGCTGTCTCTTTATCTTGACATGTTCTGCAGGCTTATTTAGAATCATTTTGATGTCTGACTTCGAAGCCATCGAAACATCTGGAACATTTGGAAAAGTGAATTTTCCATGACATTTCAAACTTTTGTGAAAAATGAAATGAATTTTTTGGTGACAACAAAGCTTATAATTATAAGAATTTAATGTAATTCTTTATCATTTCTTAATTTTTTCTTAAATTTTGTGAATAATTTTTTATTTATGAAAACATTAAAACGTAATGTAACCATTATTTTAAGCTATAGTTCCTAAATTGGTTACTAGTATGTTCATTTTTAATGTTAGTTACTGGTAAATGTAATATAATTACAGTTTTGTTTTTGCAAATCATCGGTACATGGGAACAGTGAGACGTCTCAGTGTACCCTTCAATGGCATGTCTCATTGTTCCCTTTACGCATAGTTCATTTAAAAATGACGCCATCACTTCAAAATTAAAACAAGAAAGACGAAACTTTGCCAAACATAATCTCAAATGCCATAGTATTAGATAACAAAACATTCATATTTATATCTTTTTGTATATTCAATATAACCTCCATTAAACACAAGCCAACATTTTACTTCTAGAGTGAAAAATTACGAATTACTGCTACCAACATCTCAACATCAAAATTTACCATCTAATAAAAAATGTCTCACTGTTCTCCCTGTCTTACTGTACCCATTTCTCCCCTACACGTCGCATCGAGAGAAGACATGCTACATTGTTAAATAGATGTGTAATGCATATTCCATTGCGGAGATTCGTGTTCAGATACTGGGAAGTCTTAAATGGAATCGGTGTTAGACAAAGACGATATTGATCGGGTTAATCTCATAATGCCGCCGTTTCCCCTGTCACTGTGTTGTGCTAATTGACGTAGTAATTGATGGCATGTAGCCTACATGAAATATTCATTGAGGATACACATTGACTTGATGCAATGAATAGTGCTTTGCAGAAGCAGTGATAAAGAGAACCAAATTGAAAAATAGTAATAAACAAAAACCAAGAAAAGTCACGATAAAAACAAACAGCAAAAGCTACAGTAAGAAACAAAACACGATGGATAACAGTAATGGACGGCAAAAACAAGGAAGCTTCAATACAACAAACAATACAAGAACAAATAAATCAATAAAGAACAAGATAAGTATTAGTGCAAACACAAGCAAACATAAAATAATGACAAATACAATAATTTAACAATCGCCATAATAAAGGAATAAGGATTTTTTTTCATTACAATCAATGGAAATGTCGTACTTACTTACTTTTTCATTAAGTAAACTTTATTGTACAGTAGTGGCAAAAAAACCGGACCGATCCTTGTAGCTTATATCAGGGCCTTGTTCACTCCAGAGCATGATAGACTGGTAACTAAGACTTTCGTGGTTCGAATCCTGCCTGGGAAGGAAACTTTTTTTTGTCCCTTATTCAAATTTATTTCCAATACTTTTCGATTGCTGGTAAAATTCATGTTCTGGGAATAATAAGTTAATTAAATAGTGAAATATTGCTGCAATCGAAAATTATTTGGAATAAATTTGAATAAGGAACAAAAAACAGTTTCCTTCCCAGGCAGGATTCGAACCACGAAAGTCTTAGTTACCAGTCTATCGTGCTCTGGAGCGAACAAGGCCCTGATATGAGCTACAAGGATCGGTCCGGTTTTTTTTTTTTTTTGCCTCTACTGTACATAAATGAATACATTATAGTTGGGGGTAACAGGAACAGAAAAAAATAGTAACAACTTGACACTTATTTATGTATATTGCCCACTGGCAATCCCAAAAGTACCCTATAGCCTCAAATCACTATGTCGTTTTGAACTTATTTACTTACAAGTGGCTTTTAGAGATCCAGAAAGTTCATTGCCGCCCTCGCATAAGCCCGCCATCGGTCCCTATCCTGAACAAGATTAATCCAGTTCCCAACATCATATCCCACCTTCTTCAAATCCATTTTAATATTATCCTCCAATCTACGTCTCTGCCTCCCCAAAGGTTTTTTCCCCTCAGGTCTCCCAACTAACACTCTATATGCATTTCTGGATTCGCTCATACGTGATACATGTCCTGCCCATCTCAAACGTCTCGTTTTGGTATTCGTTTTACAGTAGGGAAACACATTATTTATTTAATTTGACAGGATTAAGGCTATAAGGCCTTCTCTTCTATCCTACCAGATAGTACAGATAGCACACATAAATACACAGAAATAATACAAATTAAATTAAGGCTCTATAGAGGGTCAATAGGGTCAAAAGAACACTATAGAGCTGTCATCGAGCTAATACAAGAAAAAAAGAAAGAAAACAAAAGATAGCAATGATGATAGTAGTAATAATAATAATAATAATAATAATAATAATAATAATAATAATAATAATAATAATAAATGCATTATATATTAAGGGTAAAATTGAAAACAGCATTGATACAATATTTTTTATATGTTATGAGTTAAGTCGAATTTGCGCAACCTGATAAGTGTTCTACAAACAATTCCATGAACTAGAATGTGAACACACTCATCCAGATAATCAGCTCAAGGGGTAATTCATCCCACCCTCAATGTAAGTCCTGAATGATGCTATTACTAAAAATAAACATGGAAATGGATCAAATTTACTGTTCTTTTTTAATTTATTTATACACACTTTAATATCTATGCTCATACCGCATAGAATCTGTGGGTATACCAGTAGGCCGTGGTTACTCTTGTTGAGTTCCTGTTTCTATTGTGTGCTGTAGAGGCTTGTATTCACGTAACTGATTTTGGTTTTGATTAATGTTTATGATATTGGTGATTGAGGCGATGATGAATCATGATATGTAAATTTCCAATCCGACATTTGCTTTTGTGATTAAGGGAAACCATGAAAAATTGTAGTCACACTGGCCGGTCACGGGGTTTGAACCCGGGACCTCTCGACTGAGAGTCTCAAACGATACCGTCTGAGACAACTCGCCCGGTCAGTGCACAGTTGTGAATTTCACATGAACATCTGTTCTGATTGCTTTTAATTCTGTACGGTTATCTATAAATTACACTAGATCAGCGGTGACCAAAGCGGGTGTCGTGGTTACATCGTGTAATCACAGACATTTACAGTTTCTACGAGTTTCCTGTCATTGCTGTGTGTTTCAATCACGACTACCCTGAAAGCAAGCAGTGGCGGTATCATGTCACTCTACAAACTCTGTCTCTACAGGCCCAGTTCCGAGGTTTGGTTCCGTAAAGAATGAGAAGGAGAACTTTTTTGTTGTTCTGTCGGACAAAATGTAATATGTTTACTTTGCTCAACGGTTCAATTAGGAGTTTGTAGAAACATTAATTGCCACGCTGAACAATGTATTATTATTATTATTATTATTATTATTATTATTATTATTATTATTATTATTATCATTATTATTATTATCATTATCATTATTATTATTATTATTATTATTATTATTACTAGCCACTAATGTGTGTTTCTATAATTCTTCTGTATGTGCATGAATATTGATATTTTTAGATCTTCTCCTGGAAAGATAAAATTATTATTTTTTATCTCAATTTCAATCTTCTTAATCTTTAGATGAGGGTAACTATTTATTAGTTATTCATTTAATAATAGTATTGTAGAAAACTGATTAAATATTATGTATCAATGAACTGATTATGTCTCGTGACATTTGAATATTGTGACTAAATGGAAATATAAAAATTGTAAATTTATCTTTTGAAGAGGTGGAGAAGTTCAAATATCTTGGAGCAACAGTAACAAATATAAATGATACTCGAGAGGAAATTAAACACAGAATAAATATGGGAAATGCTTGTTATTATTCGGTTGAGAAGCTTTTATCATCCTGTCTGCTGTCAAAAAATCTGAAAGTTAGAATTTATAAAACCGTTATATTACCGGTTGTTCTTTATGGTTGTGAAACTTGAACTCTCACTTTGAAGAGGAACATAGGTTAATGGTGTTTGAGAATAAGGTGCTTAGGAAAATATTTGGGGCTAAGAGGGATGAAGTTACAGGAGAATGGAGGAAACTTTTTTGTTACTGTCAACAAGAACTGTAATTGTTTCTTTGCTGACATAATTAAGAACATTAAAAGACGTTTGAGATGGGCAGGGCATGAATAATGCATTATGGGCGAATCCAGAAATGCATATAGAGTGTTAGTTGGGAGGCCGGAGGTTTCTAAAGGACCTTTAGGGAGGCATGAATAGATGGGAAGATAATTTTAAAATTGATTTGAAGGAGATTGGATATGATGATATCTCAACGGATTAATCTTGCTCTTTAGGATAGGGACCAAGGCGGACTTATTAGTTATGGAGACAATGAACCTCCGGGTTCCTTAAAAGCCAGTAAGTAAGTCAACGAACTGTTAAACCGCCAGGAATTGACATGTCTTTAATCATAGCCAGGAAGAGAAAGATGAGATAAATAAATGTAAGGAAGTCAGATACCTAATGGGGTTTGAAATATTTCGTTCTCTAAAGCCTTTTAATAGAACAGAATTTCTCAAAAGAGTAATGATTAAAGTAGCTTAAATAACTTGTCATTAAGAAGTTTTTAATTTTGAAAAACTACGAATTTCTCGACCAAGTATCGAGAGAAGAATTTAGAAAATTCCTGATTATGTTCAAGAGGAAGATTAAAAAAAGAACCAACAAAAATCGTATATTATTCATTTGCCTTTGATGACAGCAGTGACATTACTGATACAGCAAAGCTTGGGATTTTTATCCGCGGGATGGATCAAGATGTTAGTATTATCGCCGCGCTCTCATGGTTAACATTCGGCAGATCTTTGAGCGGCCTCGTGCATAACATGCTGCAGGTCTTTGAAATTTAATTGCATTATTGTTTTCAATTTCTTATGTCGCCGCTCCAATCACTCGCCTCAATTTCAATATTGCAATAAACGCTTCCATTATTAAATGACACCTACTTGTCTAATCCACGTGGACTAAAACTGAGGTTGCAATGTCTTGTGCTGAGGACGAACATTAAGGTATGTGATTAAAAATTGTTATTAAGAGTTAAGAATGTCAACGTACTCGTATATGAAATAATAATAATAATAATAATAATAATAATATAATCATAATCATAATCCATGTATTGTGGGTCCCTATCCCACGGCATGGCGCGTCCTCAGGTTGCGAATCGAGGAGACGGCCTCCAGATATGGAGGGTAGCTGTGAATATATTGAATAAGCAGTCGCGGACAGCCGATGAGGGGTGGTCCTCCAGCTTGGGGGTTGGGCGAAGAGCTGATAACCCGTCACTGTAAAAAAGCTTGTTACGAATCCTTCAAATAAGCCTCGGAATGGGACTGATTCTCTGGCATGTCTTGCTCAGGATAGGGTCCAATGTTGGGCTTATGTGAGCGGCAATGAACCTCCGGGTTCCTTAAAAGCCAGTAAGTAAGCCAAGTAATAATAATAATAATAATAATAATAATAAAAATAATAATAATAATAATAATAATAATAATAATAATAATAATAATAATAATAATAATAATAATAATAATAGCAATTTAACAATATAACAAACTATAGTCCCGTCGCTCTAATTTCCGGCAGCCAATCGCGTTGCAGGTCGGCTACATTTAAACGCGTGGGTCTTGTGATTCGCTGATTCATTTCTTAAGGCTCGATAAATACTTAATATAATCGCCCGCCATTTTAGCTCTATCGTTGGCGTTCGCAGAAAGCACACGAAGACGTTATTTGCCGCTCAATTATTTGCTGAATTACATTGCGTTTGATTTATTATCATAGGAGCTACGACATGATAATGTTTAACGGTATGGCAAATAGATTCCTCGTATGGTAGCTCGGCAACATAAGAACAAAAATGGCTAACGATATACTACCTACCTAGACAAATAGAGCCTTCACTTTCTAAGACGTAAGGAAAGAGGCGGAGTAACGCCGGAAATAACAGCGTCGGGACTTTAGTGCTTATTCTTATCGAGGAAGTAGACGTGACAACGTGACGCTTAGAGTGAAACCTACAGAGCAAGAATCGGTCGGAAAAATTATGCTTTAAAAGCACACCGCACGTTATTGTATGATGCCGACATGTTAACAGGAACCACCACTGGTTGTAGTTTTCCTCCGTCTCCTTACTTCATAGGCTGTCGGTCGCATGTAATCACTCCAGCTCGAGTTTTGGTCACCCCTGCACTAGAGGAACTTAACAGGATATGAAAGTCGACTCCTTTTGTAAAACAAGATGATGAACCAAAATTACTTTTAATCCCAGAAAGGGAAAGCAGCTTCATTACAGCAATTTGTACAAATTTCCGTAAGTCACTAAACAACTTTCACTCTTTCTTATGTAATTTGTACATCATAATGAGAGGTTACTCTGCACTGATCAACTCTACAAGATGTGGCCCATGATTTGATAGGCACACTGTGCTTACAGACCAAGTCGGGTGGGGTGGGGGGCTGACGGAGTGGATGTTCGGCCCTGACAAGGCCGACCACTCTCCAACAACGCAACATTCAATTCTGAACACCTGCCCCGGGCCTCGGAGCCCTGCCCCCGTATTAATGATACATTATCGCCGAGTCCAGCCTTACAGCTTGTGTACACGTCTGCTATAACGGAACGTAGCGGCTGCTACTTCAGTTAAGATTAGCAGTTTTTAAGCACAGTTGCTCTCAGTTACATTTGCTTTCTCCGACTCTGGGCTTTAAGGCCAGTGCGGGCCGTGAGACCAACAATATTACTGCTAGACCCGTAAGCGAATTACACACACTGAAATCTGTATGATGACTACAGAGCGGAATTTTAGGCCCTAAAAGGTGGCATTTTAGGCGCCTAAAAATAGGCTCTTGAACTCCTTTATTTAGGCTCTATAAAATAAAAAATAGGCTTTTTTTGTTAAAGATTGCAAAATTCTAGGATTAAAAGAAACTTCCACACATTTCACATTTTACAAGGATACACATGCATACACTAAGTGAAGACATTCTGTCTTTAAGTTAGTGTTTTTCATTCACCAATCACATTTCCATAGTTTGCTTCTCAGTAGATCAACCGTGGCGAGAACGTGACTCGCGAGACATTGTGGCTCGCAGTGATAGCTGTGCATTTCCTTTGCTTCTAACCTGCGCCAACCCTCACCCTCTCACTCACTGGAGTCAAACTCCGTTCCATTTGTATTTGTCTCTGACCTGCGAGTGGCATATGTCTCTCTCGAAACCATGTACGAAAGTTCCAAGTAGGATGGGGGACGCATTTTTTTACTGTCAATATGATGAGAATATTAAATGTATGATTTGTTCACAAGTATTACGAGGAAAACTGTTGTATAACATAAAACGGCATTATACTACATGTTACTGATGAAACATTAAAAGGTTAAGTGTTATTGTTGTCGTCATCACCATCATAATCATCATCGTCTCTGTACGTCGACCCTTTTTCAGCAGATGTACGAATAATGGGGGTTAGCTCTTCAATTTGAACTCACTGATTTACTATGTGATGTCAAATGAAATCTAGATGTAAGGACTTGACAAATGTTGAACTTTCAAATCTTTGCCAAAAAATAAATATCCGAAGCTTCGTTCTTTCGCTTGCTCTGTTGAAGCCATGTTCGCTACAACTTTTTTTTTTATCCAATGCCACCAGGTTGTCTTTTCGACATTTCTGGTCTTCTCTCCTGGCCGTGGCTTAGTTGTAACCCACTTCTGAGGTTGGGGCGCCTGGAAGGCGGAGTTACATTACCCCGATGATGTGATAGGATGATTATGATAATGTGGTGCCAGGAGAGGTCTTAAATCTAAACTTAACCTAAATTCCAGACCATGGACGAACACAGGAATAATCCCCTTTAAAGAAAAATTCCTTTGCTCTAACCGGGAATCGAACCCGTGACCTCATGAACTATAGCCAGAAGCTCTGACTACTAGACCATGAGGCTGGTCTCGCTACAACTTACGTTTGTGAAAAATTATTTTCAACAATTAAAATAGTAAAAATCAAATTTAGATCACGACTGACAGACAAATACCTTCGTGATCAACTACGACTGGCAGTAAGTGCCATAATTCCTGATTTTGAAACTTTGTCGCAGAGACATTCTGAAGACAGTTAATTTTAGGTTGTGATATTGTTCATTTATTGTTCATTTCTTTCTTCGTTACACGTATTAAACATTAGTTTGTAGCCTTATAGTGTATAAAATTATATTTAAGTGTTTGACGTAAGGAAAATGAAAATCCGTTAATAAGTCAGACAGTTGCTTCACTTCCCCTTCGGGTGTCCGCCTCCCTCCATAGGTGCTATGCACGTTGCAGGTTACACAGTGGCTCGGCGCACGATTAGGCTACATTTTCGCCACCGCTGCAGTAAATGATCAGCACCTATTGTGGTTTTTGTGTCATTCACTGCTAACTTACAAATGGTAAAAAGAAAGGGGTTGTTTGTTATGTGTCTTGGAATGTAAGAGAATGCTTATTCCGATACAACTCAGCGAGTTTGTGTTAAATTGCTGATAGACAGAGAAAGATGTAATAATAATAATAATAATAATAATAATAATAATAATAATAATAATAATAATAATAATAATAATATCATCATCATCTGAGTACAAAATCTGACAATGGAATCTCAAAAATGGCATCCCTGTATTAGCATGAATTATATAATAATAATAATAATAATAATAATAATAATAATAATAAATAATAATAATAATAATAAGAAGAAGAAGAAGAAATCTGACAATGAAATCTTAAAAAATCATGTGTTTGTATTAACGTTAATTATAACATAATAATAATAATAATAATAATAATAATAATAATAATAATAATAATATATCATCATCATCTGAGTACAAAATCTGACAATGGAATCTCAAAATGGCATCCCTGTATTAGCATGAATTATATAATAATAATAATAATAATAATAATAATAATAATAATAATAATAAGAAGAAGAAGAAGAAGAAGAAATCTGACAATGAAATCTTAAAAAATCATGTGTTTGTATTAACGTTAATTATAACAATCATAATAATAATAATAATAATAATAATAATAATAATAATGGCCACCGGGGTAGCTTAGTCGGCTAAGGCGCTTGACTGCCTATCCGGAATTGCGCTAGGGAGCGAGTTCGATTCCCGCTTGGGCTGATTACCTGGTTGAGTTTTTTCCGAGGTTTTCCCCAACTTTGAGGCAAATGTCAGTTAATCTATTGCGAATACTCGGTCTCATCTCGCCAAATATCATCTCGCTATCACCAATCGCATCGACGCTAAATGACCGAGTATTTGATACAGCGTCGTTAAATAATCAATCAAAATATAATAATAATAATAATAATAATAATAATAATAATAATAATAATAATAAATCATCATAAGCATAATAATCTTAGTACACAAAATCTGACAGTGTAATCTTAAATCATCGCTTGGATATATTAGCATGAATAATAATAATAATAATAAATAACAATAATAATAATAATAACAATAATCTCAGTGTACAAAATCTGACAATGGAATCTCAAAAATATCATCCCTGTATTAGCATGAATTATACTCAACCGTATCCAATAACTAGGCTACTATATATACTGCAATAGTCTACATAAAAGCATCAATCGATATTTCTATAATTATGACGTAATTGTGATTACGTTGTACAGGTGAATTAAAGGCTATTAATGTTTTTCACAAAACGGATGCCGCTACAGGGAGTTTCGTAGTAATGTAGAAAATGGCGGCAATGCTAATTAAATTTGAATTCAGTCTGCGATTGCGCCAATTTATGCTAGACTCGAGAAAGTTTGCATGGTCGCTTTTGTTCGCTGATAGCAAAGTTTATAATTAATGATCTTCATAATTAGCTACAGCGTAGCTACTATTTGCAATCTCCTGCCTCACTCGGGGCGAGGGTTGAATTCGAAACTATTAATTTGCGCGGACAGATTTGGCTCATCGAGTACCCGGCGCCATAGAGATTGCGTCATCCATGTGATTGGCTTACGGCCGTGGCAATAGTAAATATGAAATTCTGAAATGAGTGTTTCGAGAACAGACTGGACTAGTCATGGGCATCTGTTGATCGACTAACATAACTAGACAGGTGAAATGCGTGCTTGCGAGTGATGGGTTTTGGATTAATATGCGTGGATATATGAATAATATCAGAATATTGGAAATGTTAACTTCTGCTCCTACAGGATGGGCCAAAGAAACCGGAGAGTTTTAAATAGTGAAATGAAACTTTAGATATTATAATAAATTAACTTTTATTATATGAAATTATAGAATATAGTATATAGATGTAACCCTAATTCTTGAAAATGATACCCTAATAAAATTAGGCCTATCACCTAAGAATAAGATCGCATCTGTCCATTAAGTGTGGGAAAGGAGACATAGGAACACATTTTAGCCTGTTGTGGAAAAACATAACATCTCCGGAGAAAATATCTACCACCCTCGATGCTAAGTCGGAATAGGGGTTCGCTTGCATGTCTTGAAAACATGGGGAATAGAGGATACTAACAAAAGACTGGATTGTTTCTCTTGAAAGTGAGACAGCTTCATTAGCTGTTGAAATTTATGATACGAACTGTCGAAGCGATATTGCTAACTATTGAATTATACACTTTTTAATGCCTGTTTGTTTGTTAGGTTAGAATATATGATATATATTTTGTTTGTACCATTTTTATATTAATTTCTATGTTTTATGGAGAGTGGTTGGATTTAACCATAGATGAGGAAGGCGAAACCTACAAAGTAGGATTGTTTTGTAAAGCATGTACGGTCAAAAGACCCCTGCATTGAATTTAAGAGCAAATTCTGATAGTGTAGTGACTGTAGTGCATCTGTAGGCCAATGTATAATATTGCGGAATAAATCCATCTATCTCTAAAAAATTACATCCTTCAAATGCCCTCCACCAACGTGTGTACATAGTTGTAATCGCCATTTTAAGTTCCTCATTACACTTTGCAACATTTCCACTGTGATTTTTTACATTTCTTCAAGAATTGCTGTCTTTAGTTGTTTTTAATGTTTCCCCCATAAAAAGAAATCACATGCACTTAAGTCGGGGGATCGTGCAGGCCAGGGAATGTTTCCATTTCTTGCTGTAACATGATTACCAAAGAAATTTCGCATTTCCGTCATAGAAATGGCTGCAGTATGTACTGTTGCACCGTCTTGCTGAAACCAAGTTGGTCTGTGCATTTTTATCGTCTTCGAGTTCGTCTAAAAATTCTTTTCGATTCTGACTCTGCCAAAAATGCTTATCGCTTCTATTCTATCAAAACATTTTGCCCGTCTCCGAATTATCCAAAAGCACTTTCCAATTCCGACTCTATCCAAAAATAATTCCCAACTCCGACTATATCTAAAAATACTTGCCTACTCCGAATGTATCTAAAAATACTTCTCGACTCTAATTCTGTCTAAAAATACTTCCCAATTCGGGCTCTATCCAAAAAGAAATTCCCGACCCCGACTTTTCCACAAACACTACCCGACTGCGACTCTATCCAAAAATACTTTCCGGCTCCGATTTTATCCAAAAATACTTACCGACTCCGACTCTATCCAAAAAATACTTACCGGCTCCGACTTTATTCACAAAAACTTACCGATTCCGATTCTATCCAAAAAAACTTCCCGACTTCGATTTAATCCAAAAATACTTTCCGACTCCGAATCTTTCAAACAATACTTCTCGACTCCGACTCTATCTAAAAATACTTTCCGACTCCGAATCTTTCAAACATACTTCTCGACTCCTACTCTATCTAAAAATACTTTCCGACTCCGAATCTTTCAAACAATACTTCTCGACTCCGACTCTATCTAAAAATACTTTCTGACTCCGAATCTTTCAAACAATACTTCTCGACTCCGACTCTATCTAAAATACTTTCTGACTCCGAATCTTTCAAACAATACTTCTCGACTCCGACTCTATCTAAAAATACTTTCTGACTCCGAATCTTTCAAACAATACTTCTCGACTCCGACTCTATCTAAAAATACTTTCCGACTCCGAATCTTTCAAACATACTTCTCGACTCCGACTCTATCTAAAAATACTTTCTGACTCCGAATCTTTCAAACAATACTTCTCAAACTCTATCTAAAATACTTTCTGACTCCGAATCTTTCAAACAATACTTCTCGACTCCGACTCTATCTAAAAATACTTTCTGACTCCGAATCTTTCAAACAATACTTCTCGACTCCGACTCTATCTAAAATACTTTCTGACTCCGAATCTTTCAAACATACTTCTCGACTCCGACTCTATCTAAAAATACTTTCTGACTCCGAATCTTTCAAACATACTTCTCGACTCCGACTCTATCTAAAAATACTTTCCGACTCCGAATCTTTCAAACAATACTTCTCGACTCCGACTCTATCTAAAAATACTTTCCGACTCCGAATCTTTCAAACATACTTCTCGACTCCGACTCTATCTAAAAATACTTTCTGACTCCGAATCTTTCAAACAATACTTCTCGACTCCGACTCTATCTAAAAATACTTTCTGACTCGAATCTTTCAAACAATACTTCTCGACTCCGACTCTATCTAAAAATACTTTCTGACTCCGAATCTTTCAAACAATACTTCTCGACTCTCTATCTAAAAATACTTTCTGACTCCGAATCTTTCAAACAATACTTCTCGACTCCGACTCTATCTAAAAATACTTTCTGACTCCGAATCTTTCAAACAATACTTCTCGACTCCGACTCTATCTAAAAATACTTTCCGACTCCGAATCTTTCAAACATACTTCTCGACTCCTACTCTATCTAAAAATACTTTCCGACTCCGAATCTATTAAAAAATACTCCTCGACTCCGAATCTATCTAAAAATACTTCCCGACTTCGATTTAATCCAAAAATACTTTCCGACTCCGAATCTTTCAAACAATACTTCTCGACTCCGACTCTATCTAAAACTACTTTCCGACTCCGAATCTATTAAAAAATACTCCTCGACTCCGACTCTATCTAAAATACTTCCCGACTCCGACTCTATCCTAAAAAAAAAAACTTTCCGACCCCGACTTCATCCACAAAATCTTCCCAACTCAAACTCTATCCAAAAATACTTCCCGGCTCCTACTTTATCCAAAAATACTTTCCGACTCCGTCTCTATCCAAAAATACTTCCCGGCTTCGACTCCATCCAAAAAAAACTTCTCGACTTTGAATTAATCCAAACATACTTGCCGACTCCGAATCTATTCAAAAATTCTTCTCGACTCCGACTATATCTAAAAATACTTTCCGATTCCGACTGTCCTAAAAAAAACTTTCCGACCCTTTATTCACAAAAACTTCCCAACACAGACTCTATCCAAAAGTACTTCCCGGCTCCGACTCTATCCAAAAATACTTCCCGACTTCGACTCTAAAAATACTCCCCAACTCCGACTCTATCCGAAAAAAACTTACTGGCTCCGACTTTATCCACAAAAACTTCCCAACTCCGACTCTATTAAAAAAACTTCCCGGCTTTGAATTAATCCAAAAATACTTCCCGACTCCGAATCTATTCAAAAATACTTCTCGATTCTGACTCTATCTAAAATTACTTTCCGACCTCGCCTTTATTCACAAAAACTTCCAACATAGACTCTATCCAAAAGTACTTCCCGGCTCCGACTCTATCCAAAAATACTTCCCAACTCCGACTCTAAAAAAAACTTCCCGACTTTGAATTAATCCAAAAATACTTCCCGACTCCGAATCTATTCAAAAATTTCTCGATTCTGACTCTATCTAAAATTACTTTCCGACCTCGCCTTTATTCACAAAAACTTCCCAACATAGACTCTATCCAAAAGTACTTCCCGGCTCCGACTCTATCCAAAAAATACTCCCCAACTCCGACTCTATTAAAAAAAAACTTCCCGGCTTTGAATTAATCCAAAAATACTTCCCGACTCCGAATCTATTCAAAAATACTTCTCGATTCTGACTCTATCTAAAATTACTTTCCGACCTCGCCTTTATTCACAAAAACTTCCCAACATAGACTCTATCCAAAAGTACTTCCCGGCTCCGACTCTATCCAAAAAATACTTCCCAACTCCGACTCTATTAAAAAAAACTTCCCGACTTTGAATTAATCCAAAAATACTTCTCGACTCCGAATCTATTCAAAAATATTTCCCGACTCCGACTCTATCTAAAAATACTTCTGGGCTTCGATTCTATCAGAAATACTTCCCGACTCCGACTCTACTAGAAGTATTCCAGATTTCATCCTATACAAAAATACTTCTCCTTACCATCTCTGATCATAAGCCATTTTGTGCTTCCTTACTTTCTTACTCTGCGAAATGTAAAGAGGAAGAGTTTTAATATAACGTTGTTCGAATATGCATGTTTTTTCATCCATCATGTCCTTTTTCTATGTATTTTAATTTCTCCTAAACTGTTGCACGAATTTTATTGATATTCTTTCTGCCAAACGATTCTTCCTACAATGATGCATGTTGAATATAATTTTCTTCTCTTTTTGCTTATTTCCAGGCGATCTGCCTGCCCCTAACAGACGCATCTTTCCACCGTTTTCGTGCGTACTAGGACCTCGTCTGCCATTTGGTATGTTTCAATTATAATCATTCTTAATACAAAAATATTGATTCTCTGCTTAAAATAAAAACATAAAACTGTCATGTACTCAATTTTGATCTGACTTTTCTTTTTCTATTGCTTGTAATGGAGACATACGAAACAATACGAAAAGTTTGTCTCCAGAAAATTATAGCCTAAATTATAATTGTTGTCGTTTTAAGAAATTTAATCCCGAACGAAAAAACTTCATTGAGCACTTATGTTGGACGTGTAAATTCCGCACGAATCTTAAAGAGAATTTAACCAGTGGAAAAACAGCAAAGGCCGGCCTCTAGAGTTCTAGAGAAATTCTTTGTAAAAGATCTTTTGTAAAGATTGCCGTTTGAATGGTGCCGCCACTAGCTTTCTTGATGCCTCTACGCTGAGTGCTACATCGATTTTATGATAGTACAGTCTTTAGGAAGGTTTTGTCTTGTCTGAAAGAAATTTTATATCAGAGGACTAGCACCTCGTAACGCTATATTGATTTCGTGCAAGCACCAGCAACTGATCCTTCCGTAAGTATTGCAACTACGTTTTATGAAGTGACATAGTCAGGGAGTACCTATATGACATCATCCCACGTCAGTGTGGTGGGGGTACCACATTTAGATGTTTGAAACAGGAGACTAATTATAGGTTTTGAGGGACGAAGAAGCTAGCTTGGGAAGAGATTTTGAATACATGAAAATACTAGATTTAAGCTGTATTGAAGGCAATCTGGGCAGATCGTCTAATCCACGAAACTATTCATTGTTATTGTTATTATTATTATTATTATTATTATTATTATTATTATTATTATTATTATTATTGCTGTAGTTTATTTACCAGACATCAAGATCTTGATTATTTATTTTTTTGTAAAGTCATTAAGGAAGGATCATATTGATTGTGAATCATTCATAAGCAATATCAGTCTTCGTATTCCTGCTAAGAGTTTAAGATTTCATAAAATTGTTATAACAGAAATTATAAATCTCTCTCTCCGGTTTGCAGATGTATAAAATATGCTAATTTGCATGGATTGAACTTGGATCCATTTAATGTGTGGTATATACTTTTAGAGTTTTATGTCAGTTATTAATTGATGCCTTTTGTTTAGATATGTATTATAATATTCTCGTCATCTTGTATATCTTTGTGATACTATTTATATAATTCCATTCTTCATTTATATGATTCCATTCTTTCATTTGTAATTATCATTTTATTTAATTGTCATTATTTTAATAATTATTCCATTGTACTTTTATTGTAATTTATATTATTGCTAATGCTTTTGTTATATTGTCTTCGTGGTGAACTGTAATTGGCCACTGGATGTTGTACAGTATATTAAATATAAGTAAATAAATAAATTATTAAATTAGTACGACGAGAATTACCTTTATCATTTACCCTGTTGAACGTCTACTAGGATTTAGTCAAGAATTGTTTCAGAACTTGGGAGGAGTGATAGTAGGAGGAAGAAGAATTAAGTGCATAAGATATGCTGCTCATGTGGCGAAATAGATGATACTAAGTAATATGCTGCCGTACTGGAACTAAATTACAACTGTGAGCATTATGGGATGAAGATAAATGAAGAGTTGGCGGGAAGAACGATAAGGGTCCAAATAACAAACTTTAGAGAAAAATGAATTTTAAACTTTAAAACACTCTGCTTTAATTCGTATGCATAATGCAATTTACCTTTAATTTTTTTATTGCACCTGGAGATTTTGTAATAACTATGTGAGCCTTTGTTACTTCTCTACATAATCCAATAAATGACACCTCTAACTAAAAAATTTAATTTTATGGACCCTCATAGTTCTTCCCGCCAACTCTTCCAATGCAAAAAGACCAAGACTATGGTTATTGGAAGAAAAATAAAGAATTTGAAATAAGGTAGTAGAAAAATGGACATCTTCAAATACTATACTATTAAAAGTAACATGAAGTCAAAAAAAGGATGGCAATGACAAAGGAAGCTTTTAATAGACAAAGGAACATCTTTTGCGGACCTCTGGGAAAATATCTAAGGAAGAGACTAGTGAAGTGTTTTGTGCGGAGTGTGACATTGTATAGGGCAGAAACCTGGACATTACGACGAAGAGAAGAGAAGCGACTGGAAACATTTGAAATGTGGATATGGAGAAGAATGGAGCATATGAAATGGATAGACAGTATAAGAAATGAAGCTATGATAGAACGAGTAAGTAAAGAAAGAATAATGGTGAAACTGGTAAGGAAGAGGGAAAGAAACTGACTGGGTCACTGGCTAAGAAGAAACTGCCTACTGAACGATGCAATGGAAGGAACGGTGAACGGGAGAAAAGTTCGGGATAGAATATGTCAAAGATGTCAGATTATTGACAGCATCGAGATATATGAAGACTAAAACGAAGACGGAAATAGGAAGGATTGGAGAATGCTGAGTTTGCAGTGAAAGACCTGCCCTTGGCCAGAAAACTATTAAATGTGATCTCACAATGTGCAAATAGTTAAAAGATTACTTTGACGAAAGCAAAAAATTGAACTTGTTTTAGTAAAATTAGATTTTAGAACTAAAACTCGTGTCCCTTAATGTGTCTATCTCTAAAGTTGAATGAAAAATTGAGACGGTTAGTGGGCAGTTTAAGAGAACTCCATCTACAAAACCCGGCAACACTGGCTCTGAAATTCCCTTCGGCATTGATTGTCGTCAGTGAAGGGAATAGACAAAAAGTATCGCGTTAGTTGTTTAGTCTTGCAGAACTTTTAACGAAGACAAATGTCGCCTTTTATAGTAATTAGTTGGAATGAACTTTTACATCGTCTGGAGTTTAGTTGGGCGTCTTTGGAGCCCACGTCTCGACTACGGCGTCACTTCAGGATCTGTATTAGCTTAAAGCCAAAGAATGTAAACTGAAAGTTGGCGCTTGTCATCTACTTTGTGGAAGTGTATCCATCCTGCATTAAGATAACTCTCAAATTAGTCCACCCGCATTGCATTTTCTATATTTCGAACGGATAAAGAAGTTGATGGTCTCTTTGTCACCTGACTGACAAAAAAAAAACTGTTCTCGATGTATATAAAATTATTATATTCACTCCACGAAAAATGTGGGTCTTGCTGATTACTTATCATAGGTAATATTACATCATATTTCAATAAGACTTTTTCGCTAATAATAATAATAATAATAATAATAATAATAATAATAATAATAATAATAATTATGGCTTTTAAGGAACCCGGAGGTTCATTGCCGTCCTCACATAAGTCCACCATCGGTCCCTATCCTGAGCAAGAATAATCCAGTCTCACAATCATATCCTACCTCCCTCAAATTCATTGCTATATTATTATCCTCCCATCTACGTCTCGGCCTCCCCAAAGGTCTTTTCTCTCCGGCCTCCCAACTAACACACTATATGCATTTTTGGATTCGCCCATACGTGCTATATGCTCTGCCCATCTCAAACGTCTGGATTTAATGTTCCTAATTATGTCAGGTGAACAATACAATGCGTGCAGTTCTGCGTTGTGTAACTTTCTCCATTCTCCTGTACTTCATCCCTCTTAGCCTCAAATATTTTCAAAAGCACCTTATTCTCAAATACCTTTAACCTCTGTTTCTTTCTCAAAGTGAGAGTCCAAGTTTCAAAATCATACAGAACAACCGGTAATATAACTGTTTTATAAATTCTTACTTTCAGCTTTCTTGAGAGCAGGCTGGATGATAAAAGCTTCTCAACCGAATAATAACAGGCATTTCCAATATTTATTCTGAGTTTAATTTACTCCCGAATGTCATTTATATTTGAAGAGTCCACTGCAGGAATGATGGATGTCTTTGGAATACATTTTTCAGGAGAAGTAATTGAAAGTTTGAAATGCTTAGCGCTCAAATATTGTGATTTTCCGATCATTACTGGACAATTACTGTCAGTGTTAATGCTATATAACTCTGTATGTACATTCTATATGTCTTAAGCTATGCATTGACTGTCTTGTTCATTTTCGACAAGAAAGTGACATCCATCATTCTTGCAGTGGACTCTTCATTTGTTACTGTTGTTCCAAGATATTTGAATTTTTCCACCACTTCAAAGGATAAATTTCCAATATCTATATTTCCATTTCGTACTATATTGTTCAAGACATAATCATATACTTTGTCTTTTCGGGATTTACTTCCAAACCTATCGCTATTCGCTTCATAAAATTTCCGCGTTTCGTTCGTTTGTGGATTTTCTCCTTACGTATTCACGTCATCCGCATAGACAAGCAGCTGTTGTAACCCGTTCAATTCCAAACCCTCTCTGTTATCCTGGACTTTCCTAATGGCATATTCTAGAGCAAAGTTAAAAAGTAAAGGTGATAGTGCATCTCCTTGCTTAGGCCGTAGTGAATTGGAAACTCATCAGATAGAAACTGGCCTATATGGACTCTGCTGTACGTTTCACTGAGACGCATTTTAATTAGTCGAACTAGTTTCTCGGGAGTACTAAACTCAATAAGAATATCATATAAAACTTTTCTTTTAACCGAGTCATATGCCTTTTTGAAATCTATGAATAACTAATGTACTGTATCCTTATACTCCCATATCTGTCGAATACAAAAAAATCTGATCAGTAATCGTTCTATTATTATTATTATTATTATTATTATTATTATTATTATTATTATTATTATTAACGCACCTACAAGTTTGCAGATTCACACAGAATAACTATTCGGAGAAGAACAGAATCAATGGCTGAAGAAAGAAAGAATTAATAAAAGAATAAAGAAATTCCATTTTGGAGAGTCAGACAAGCTCGGATGGATGTAAATGCATGACCCCATAAAATATCGCGAAATGGCTTTTTGTTTTGTTGCAATACCTTTTTATGTTCTTCGTGTAATGAGGCAGTAAAAAGAGATGCTTTCATTTTGTTGTCATATTACAGAATGCTTTTACGGGAGCTCGGAAATTCGATGCCCTGCATAATCGATGCCGGGCATAGAAATACGCTGTGAGCGGGCAGGCACTGCCGATTATGGTGTATCTTTAGTTATTGTCATTTGCCCGGAAGGGACAGATATCGACTGCTACGCGGGGCACGGATTGGCATTAACTGATCGACACTGTGTAATGCAATGCGGTGTAGTGTTACCTTGCATTTGATCCCTGTATCGGGGACGTTCGCAAACAAAGCCAGAGATAAGAGCGGCAGGAACACCTGTAATTGTAGTCGAACTCATGACCAATCGGATCCTAAACAGCATGTAAATCACCATTTTAAATTCGGTATTACTAGCAAAGGCACTCAGTTGCTAGATAGTGATTTGACTTTCCTTGCTAGGGAATCTGGTTCAAAATACAGTGAAACCTGCCTTTGCAGTCACTTCATTTAAACGGCTACCTGACCAGAAGGCCAATTTTTTCTGGAACCAATTGGATTTTCCATAAGATCAATACAAATTCTCTCTTTATTTAGCGGCCACCTCTTGCGCCGGCCAGCGGCCGGAGTCTATTTGGATTGGAACCTGAATATAACAGTCACTGTCCAACAAAAAATCTTTTCACGGATACTGTCTGACTTATTTTTTCAATGGTTAGAGGACAGGAAGCAATGTCACGAGGACAATAGCTAAGTGTACAACAGTACACCCTCCACTGTTTTATGACTCTTTTGTCACTTTCCACTCCGACCCTGCACAGCTTTAAATTCTTACTCGTTTTTAAAGGTTTGAAACACGGACATTTTTCTATCGAAAATGTCACAGTATGTTTTAGGTCAGTAGTTAACCATTCGATTTTTTTTATTTTTCTCTCCACTTTCTATCTTTCTCTATTTGGGCCAGCTTTTACGAATTTTTCTTCTTTTCAATCAGTTGATTCAGAGGACTTGTGAAGTTAGTTTGAGAGAGAAATCATATCTAACAATAAATCTAGAGTGGTGTTAAGTTTAGAGGTGAAACGAAAAATGATTGAAGAAAGTGAGAAGGGACATGAGAAAATTGCAGAAATATTCAAATGTGGAAGGACACAAATAAACGGTATAATTAAGAATAAAGATGAAATATTAAATGAATGAGAGAAAAATATGCGTGGTGGCCAAAAAATGAAGAGATAATCTGTGTTTAGTAATGTGAATGATTTCGTTTACGAATGGTTCAAGTGTGCGAGGGCGAAGAAATTGCCAGTAAGTGGGTATATAATTCAAGAGAAAGCTCTTGAAATTACCAAAGAACTCAATGTAAGCGATTTTTTGCTAGTAATGGGTGGTTAAAGCGGACATCACACGTCCAGCCCCTTGATCAAGGTATTATCCATTAATTTAAACTGAGGTACCGTAAGCGAGTTTTGAAAAGGCTAGTTGCAAGAATGGAAGAGGCTGACATTAATATGCACGATTGTTGTGTGCGCACGGTACTAAAAAGTGAATGAAATTCAGTATTTTCATGCTGATTCATAAAAACCGCAACCTTAATCAAGCGGCCGCCTGATAAAACGGCCATTTTACAAGGTAACTTCAGATGGCCGCTTTAGACAGGTTTCACTGTATGACTTTGGCCGCTGTATGGTCTAGGAGTAACGATCAGTGCTTGCGTTCTGTCTGATACTTTTAGGAGATGGGTTCTGATCTTGCTTGGGTTGTTCACCTATTTCGTACTACGATTTTAGATACGTAGTGTATCGGGTAAATTACAAAATGCAGTGTTGCCAATACAAGTTCAGGAAAAACCGCCAGGGAAGAATGAAATTCGCCAGAACTCTTATACTAATAATTTAAAGAAACGTTTCTTCGCACTGTGAGAAGTTAACCTCTAAACTCTGCATGTTTTCTCCGTTAATGTATCTAAAATCCGGTACAACTACCGGAAAAGCCACTAGTCTGGCAGCATTGGGACTGGCGAGTGTGTCGTACTAACGGTGTATTCTACGTTGAAAATTCAAGCACATTAGATTGAAAACTACATATTTCCAACAACTTTCACCTTTTTCAATTTGTCTCTCGCTATCTCCATTAATAATTAAGCTTGTCTAATGTTGCCGGACTTTTGAATCACTCTGTATACACATTGTAAAGAGATTTTCAATGGGGAATAAATTTCTGAAGTATGCAGAAGTCCTACATATTTCACACAAAAAAGTTTCTTCTTAGCCAGTTACCGGGCCAATTTGTATACTATTATCTCTTTCTGATCGATTTCAGGATTATTCTTTTTCACCCACTCTTTCCAGCACAGCTTCATTTCCTATTGTCTGTTATTATTAATTATTATTATTATTATTATTATTATTATTATTATTATCATATTATTATCATCATCATTATCATCATCATTTTTATTATTATTATTATTATTATTATTATTATTATTATTATATTATTATATTATTATATTATTATTACCATTATTATTACTATTTAGGCGATTTCGATCCGTTCAATGTATAGAAGTATTAGAATATGGCAATGTCTTTGCTAATATTATTTGTATAATACTTGCACACAAATTGGTAATATTTTTGTAAGAATCAACTCCTTTTCCTAAAATTGTGTAGTACTAATTTTTGTAAATTAATCATTGTAATCTATGTTCTTCATTTTATTGCTAACTCAATTATTTAATTTGCATCATAGTTGTTCATTTTAATGCATTAATTATATCACTGTGCTGGACTTTTTTTTGGCCAATGGCTGTTGTCCAGCACATAAATATCAATAAATAAAATAAATGAATAATACATTATTATTATTGTTATTATTATTATCATCAATATTACCATTATCATTATTATCTTTATTATCTTTATTATGTTATCGTTATTGTTATGGTTATTGTTATGGTTATTGTCATCGTTATCGTTATTGTTATGGTTATTGTTATGGTTATTATGATGGTTATTATGGTTATTGTTATCGTTATTGTTAAGGTTATTGTTATCGTTATTGTTGTCGTTATTGTTATGGTTATTGTTCTGGTTATTGTTATCGTTATTGTTATGGTTATTGTTATGGTTATTGTTCTGGTTATTGTTATCGTTATTGTTCTGGTTATTGTTATGGTTATTGTTCTGGTTATTGTTATCGTTATTGTTATTGTTATGGTTATTGTTCTGGTTATTGTTATCGTTATTGTTATGGTTATTGTTCTGGTTATTGTTATCGCTATTATTATTATTATTATTATCATTATCGTTATTATTATTATTATTATTATTATTATTAGTATCATTATCGCTATCATTATTATTATTATTATTATTATTATTATCAATATTACCATTATCATTATTATCTTTATTATTTATTTATTGTTAATTTATTTAATTTATCGTTATCGTTAATTTATTTATTTATTATTTATTGTTATCGTTATTGTTAATTGTTATCGTTATTGTTAATTAAGTTATATTATTGTTCTGGTTAATCGTTATTATGGTTATTGTTATCGTTATTGTTATCGTTATTGTTAAGGTTATTGTTATCGTTATTGTTATCGTTATTGTTATCGTTATTGTTCTGGTTATTGTTCTGAAGATATCGTTATTGTTATCGTTATTATCGTTATTGTTAAATTGTTATCGTTATTGTTATCGTTATTGTTGTGGTTATTGTTCTGGTTATTGTTATCGTTATTGTTATGGTTATTGTTCTGTTTATTGTTATCGCTATTGTTATTATTATTATTAGTATCATTATCGTTATTATTATTATTATCATTATTATTATTATTATTATTATTATTATTATTATTATTATTATTATTATTATTATTATTATTATAGGATTGACTGTTATTATTTCATTCACTAGACACTTATCTTACAGTAAATTGTATTTAGTTTTCCTAATTCCATTACTCTAATTCCTGTATGGACATTACTCGCGATCAGACATTTCGTCAAATCCTATGTCACTTTTTAAAATTGTGTTGTTATAACCTACATAATCATTATCTGCCTCTGGTGCTTTTCATTGCTATTGTCCGTAAGCGATGACATTTCCATTTTGTTGCTTCATCTTCTGCTACTACATTCATATGAATTCAAACAAAAGATTCTTATGGGATTTTATACCGTTAAACAGTTGAGTTTAAAAATCTACTTTCATTTTTTAATTTAAAGCGAACAAACTGTAGTGTATTTTCTTGTTCTTCAGAGTTGCATTACTTCACAGCTTATCCACGTTTCAATGACCATTTATTCTTTCTTTTCTTCGAAATGTGTATTGCGTTTTCTTTCCCCATCTATCTTAATTAGGCTAGAGATTTACTTTCATTCCTGCGTTTCTCCCCAACCCTTACAAAACACTTGTTGTTTCCCTTTCTTGCTTCTATATTCTATTCTTATTTCATGCAAATTTTATTTCTGTGAGTTACAGGTTTGTTCAGCTTTCTTGTATCCACTCTTACACACCGAAATTAATTTCCCTTTTAATGAGATTCATTAGGAAGTGGAAAAGTTTCCTTGCCGCCGGTATCTACATTGTCCTTCAGAACTCGTCATGCAAGGCTTCTGGAGAGCGCGGATTACTGTATATGACTGTTGTAAAACTTCCTTGACAACCCGCTGAGATTCGATCGCGGAAAATCCTACGTCTAGTCGGACTTCTGCGTCATTATGCGCCGTCTTGTCTATTCTAGTGCTTATAATAAATTCAGAAGGTGTGATTAATGTTACTGGAGGGAGCTAATGACATGGAAAATCAGCGTTACGGCTATTAATGAACATAGTCGCTTTTACTTTGCTGTTATACGAATTATAGAAAAGTACAGGGCGTTCAGTTTATAATAGTACCCGTCATAGCTACAGCGGTTGGAGGTTAATTTTTTTTATTGGGTTATTTTTTGTGGGTTATTTAACAACGCTGTATCAACATCTAGGTTATTTAGCGTCTGAATAATATGAAGGTGATAACGCCGGTGAAATGAGTCCGGGATCCAGCACCGAAAGTTACCCAGCATTTGCTCGTATTGGGTTGAGGGAAAACCCCGGAAAAAATCTCAACCAGGTAACTTACCCCGACCGGGAATCGAACCCGGGCCATCTGGTTTCGCGGCCAGACGCGGTGACCGTTACTCCACAGATGTGGACATTGGGTTATTTTACGACGCTGTATCAACAGCTTTTGGTTATTTAGCGTCTGAATGATATGAAGGTGATAATGCCGGCGAAATGAGTCCGGGGTCCAGCACCGAAAGTTACCCAGCATTTGCTCGTATTGGGTTGAGGGAAAACCCGGAAAAAACCTCAACCAGATAACTTGCCCCGACCGGGAATCGAACCCGGGCCATCTGGTTTCGCGGCCAGACGCGGTGACCGTTACTCCACAGATGTGGACCTTGGGTTATTTTACGACGCTGTATCAACAGCTTTTGGTTATTTAGCGTCTGAATGATATGAAGGTGATAATGCCGGCGAAATGAGTCCGGGGTCCAGCACCGAAAGTTACCCAGCATTTGCTCGTATTGGGTTGAAGGAAAACCCCGGAAAAAACCTCAACCAGATAACTTGCCCCGACCGGGAATCGAACCCGGGCCATCTGGTTTCGCGGCCAGACGCGGTGACCGTTACTCCACAGATGTGGACCTTGGGTTATTTTACGACGCTGTATCAACAGCTTTTGGTTATTTAGCGTCTGAATGATATGAAGGTGATAATGCCGGCGAAATGAGTCCGGGATCCAGCACCGAAAGTTACCCAGCATTTACTCGTATTGGGTTGAGGAAAACCCCGGAATAAACCTCAACCAGGTAACTTGCCCCGACCGGGAATCGAACCCAGGGCACCTGGTTTCGCGACCAGACGCGCTGACCGTTACTCCACAGATGTGGACATTGGGTTATTTTACGACGCTGTATCAACATCTAGGTTATTTAGCTTCTGAATGATATGAAGGTGATAATGCCGGTGAAATGAGTCCGGGGTCCAGCACCGAAAGTTACCCAGCATTTGCTTGTATTGGGTGAGGGAAAACCCGGAAAAAATCTCAACCAGGTAACTTGCCCCGACCGGGATTCGAATCCGGGCCACCTGGTTTCGCGGCCAGACGCGCTGACCGTTACTCCACAGATGTGGACATTGGGTTATTTTACGACGCTGTATCAACATCTAGGTTATTTAGCGTCTGAATGATATGAAGGTGATAATGCCGGTGAAATGAGTCCGGGGTCCAGCACCGAAAGTTACCCAGCATTTGCTCGTATTGGGTTGAGGGAAAACCCCGGAAAAAACCTCAACCAGGTAACTTGCCCCGACCGGGATTCGAATCCGGGCCACCTGGTTTCGCGGCCAGACGCGCTGACCGTTACTCCACAGATGTGGACATTGGGTTATTTTACGACGCTGTATCAACATCTAGGTTATTTAGCGTCTGAATGATATGAAGGTGATAACGCCGGTGAAATGAGTCCGGGGTCCAGCACCGAAAGTTACCCAGTATTTGCTCGTATTGGGTTGACGGAAAATCCCGGAAAAATCTCAACCGGGTAACTTGCCCCGACCGGGATTCGAATCCGGGCCACCTGGTTTCGCGGCCAGACGCGCTGACCGTTACTCCACAGATGTGGACATTGGGTTATTTTACGACGCTGTATCAACATCTAGGTTATTTAGCGTCTGAATGATATGAAGGTGATAACGCCGGTGAAATGAGTCCGGGGTCCAGCACCGAAAGTTACCCAGCATTTGTTCGTATTGGGTTGAGGGAAAACCCGGAAAAAACCTCAACCAGGTAACTTGCCCCGACCGGGAATCGAACCCGGGGCACCTGGTTTCGCGGCCAGACGCGCTGACCGTTACTCCACAGATGTGGACATTGGGTTATTTTACGACGCTGTATCAACATCTAGGTTATTTAGCGTCTGAATGATATGAAGGTGATAACGCCGGTGAAATGAGTCCGGGGTCCAGCACCGAAAGTTACCCAGTATTTGCTCGTATTGGGTTGACGGAAAATCCCGGAAAAATCTCAACCGGGTAACTTGCCCCGACCGGGATTCGAACCCGGGCCACCTGGTTTCGCGGCCAGACGCGCTGACCGTTACTCCACAGATGTGGACATTGGGTTATTTTACGACACTGTATCAACATCTAGGTTATTTAGCGTCTGATTTGATTACCTGGTTGGGTTTTTCCGAGGTTTCCCCACCGAAAAGGCAAATGCCGGGTAATATTTTGGCGAATCCTCGGACCTCATCTCATCTCACTACATCTCGCCAAAAAAAAAAAAAAAAAAAAAAAATGTACAAAATTGTAAAAATTGTAGAAAATTACTAAATTGTAAAACTATAAAAATTTGTAAAAATTGTAATTGTAATATTGTAAAATGTTGACATGTTCCACATCTTAAAGCTTCATTGCTCATGTAAGATCTATGGAATAAAATAAATGAATGAATGAATGATATGAAGGTGATAATGCCGGTGAAATGAGTCCGGGGTCCAGCACCGAAAGTTATCCAGCATTTGCTCGTATTGGGTTGAGGGAAAACCCGGAAAAAAACTCAACCAGGTAACTTACCCCGACCGGGATTCGAACCCGGGGCACCTGGTTTCGCGACCAGACGCGCTGACCGTTACTCCACAGATGTGGACATTGGGTTATTTTACGACGCTGTATCAACATCTAGGTTATTTAGCGTCTGAATGATATGAAGGTGATAATGCCGGTGAAATGAGTCCGGGGTCCAGCACCGAAAGTTACCCAGCATTTGCTTGTATTGGGTGAGGGAAAACCCGGAAAAAATCTCAACCAGGTAACTTGCCCCGACTGGTATTCGAACCCTGGCCACCTGGTTTCGCGGCCAGACGCGCTGACCGTTACTCCACAGATGTGGACATTGGGTTATTTTACGACGCTGTATCAACATCTAGGTTATTTAGCGTCTGAATGATATGAAGGTGATAACGCCGGTGAAATGAGTCTGGGGTCCAGCACCGAAAGTTACCCAGCATTTGCTCGTATTGGGTTGAGGGAAACCCGGAAAAAATCTCAACCAGGTAACTTGCCCCGACCGGTATTCGAACCCGGGCCACCTGGTTTCGCGGCCAGACGCGCTGACCGTTACTCCACAGATGTGGACTTGGAGGTTAAAATATCCAATGCAAAATGTTCATATAACAACAACAATAACAATAACAATAATGATTTATTTTAGCTGGCAGAGTTAAGGCCGTAAGGCCTTCTCTTCCACTCAACCATCAAAAAGTGTATATACATATGCATGAACTTACAAAAATTCAACAATTTGATTTAGATGAGAGTTACATGTATACAAGAGTTATTTACGAATTAAACAACAAAATACAATGAACTATTAATTAAACACTGAAATAAACTGTGTAGCAGAATTAAACTAAAATACATAGAATGTTAATATATTACAAATAATATTAGATAATAGGAAGAGATTATTATGAGACAATTTTGAAAATACAGCACAATCAGGATGATGTCTAAAGAAAAAAGTAACAATGTAGTCAGTGATAGTTTAAATCAGTATGATTGGAGTGAAATGCTAATAAGGTTATCTTTTAAGCTGTTCTTAAAGGTGTTTGTTGTCTTGCAGCCCCTATTACTTTGTGACAAGGAATTCCATTGGCGCGAGGTGGATATTGTAAAAGATGAGGAATAACAAGATGTTCTATGAAGAGGTATACTTAGCGTGCCACAGATAAGTGATCTGGTATTTACGTCGTGGTTAGAGTATAGATAAGAGAAACGAGAAGAAAGGTAATTTGGTGTTAAGGTGTGCAGAATTCGAAAGAGTAAAGACAAAGAGTGTAAAGTTTTGCGTTCTTTAAGTCGGAGCCACGAAAGACTTGCGAAGGAAGGTGATATGTGATCATATCGTCGGATGTTGCACACGTATCTGACGCACATATTCTGAGCTCGCTGTAACTTGACTGACAGTTCAGAACTTAGGTCACTTAACAAAACGTCACAATACTACTATTACTAGGGTTTGTACTAGAGTAAGTTTTAGTTGCTGGGGCAAGAAATTTCTCAAGCGACTCAAACAGTGAATGGAGGAACAGATTTTTTTATCGTTTCTTTAACTTGAAAATTCCAACTTAGATTATTATCAAAAAGAAGCCAAGATTTTTTACGACAGATGAATAAGGGATTAGCGTGTTGTTAAGGGTAACAACTGAAAGATTACTGTTATTAAGGGAGTTAACTAAACGCTTATGTCCAATAATTATGGCTTGAGTCTTACTTGGATTAAGTGCGAGTCCGAAATTGGCCGCCCAAGTGGAGACAGTGGCTAGGTCACAATTTAACTTGTCAATCGATTCATTGATCGTATTGGGACTGGAATGTATGTAAAGTTGTAGATCGTCGGCATAGAGGTGATATCGGCAATACTGTAAGTTCTTTGATACGTCATTAATGTAGATAAAGAAAAGTAGTGGTCCTAATACGGAGGCCTGCGGCACTCCTGCCTTTGTGCATCGCCATTGGGAGGATTGATTATCAAGTGAAACACACTGTTGGCGGTCCCGTAGGTAGGAGTCCATCCAGCTCAAGGTATTGTCTGACAGGTGCAAAGCCTTCATCTTTGCAAGAAGCAAGTCGATATCAACAGAGCCAAAGGCATTGCTGAAATCGAGAAGAGTTAGTGCCGTTACTTCACCCCTATCCATAGCTTCATGGATGTCCTCAGTCACTTTAAGTAGGGTTGTAGTAGTGCTGTGTCCATGCCTAAAACCCGATTGATAGTCATCAAGGAAATGTCTAGTTATTTATAAAAATGTTCACACTATATTAATGTCCACTCAGTTAAGTGTCCAGTGGAAAGAAGTCCAATTTATTCAATGTCCACTCATTTGATTGCATAAAGGTCCAACGTATAAAAGTCCATTATTATTATTTTTTTTTTCATAATTTTACTCAACCTCTTCGTCCTTTGCCTTTGGCTTTGTATTGAAGTTGTATGTTATGGCACGAAAATAGCGTTTAACGTTGTTACTTTTATACTCATGGCCTTATCTGTGGTTCCTATTCTCCTTTGATTTGTAATATAGTATATCCTGTTTATAGAAGGCCTGATGTTTACATGGCCTGCTTTGAATTTGGTTACAATTTCGTTATGGATATTCTGTTGCTGGGTTATATTTTGTTCATCATTTACATATTACCAGGCTTCGAGACTTCGGACCCAATAGAGCAGTTCAGTGGGAAATCCGCATAACGGCATACTGAGTATAGTGGTAAACCGTACAGTGGGTGGGGGTACTGTAGAATGAATGCCAACAAATACGCAAAGGAAATATCAATCTGGATTTGAAGGTTCTGACGAATAATTTGGTTTTCATGTGTCTGAAACTATTACACTGTTAGAAAAGTCAGAGCAAGAGTTGCCGGAAGTCCTCAAATTAATTTAGAAAATGATGCAGAGAATTAATGAGACATCAAGTACACCGGTTACTGAACGAGTAAAACAGAAGTGGAAATCAATTTTAAGTAAAAATAACGGATATGGAACATTGTGTAACATAAACAGCAAATTAGTGGACATGGAGTCACCCGAGAATAAAGGACTGTCTCTTAGAGACTGCAATGATGTCAGGTTTTTTCGTTTTGCTCCTATCACGTCATGCGACGTAGAGCGCAGCTTTCTACAGTACAAACTTTGTTTCGCAGATAATCGAAAAAGATTTACGTTTGAGACACTGTGAATGAATCTTGTAGTACATTGTTATTCGGTAGTGTACATAACTGCACTTGCTAAAGACGACCAATAGGATAAATGAAAAAATTAAAATTGCTACATGCTTATTTCCACCATTAACACTGTGTATAATTAAACACAAATGCTTATAAAAGACAGGAGAATAAATGCTTTCCACATTCTTTTGACATTATCATTGTGTAATGTATATTTACTTTCAGAATGTACATATGTGTGTTTCCCCATACTACCGTACTCTACTCTAAATAGCAACGTTGTTACCTCTACACATCTCTATCTATCTGCAGCGAGTCAACAACCTATAGTGCATGCACAGTAAACTTATTGCATCGGGTCCAAAGTCTTGAAGCCTGCATATCACTTAAGTCTGTTTCAGGAAGTTTTGCAAAAATTATTTTGCTTCTATCCAACAATGCCACATTGACAAGCGAAAGAGCAGAAACAGCGCCTTTTTTTCTTATGGTGCCGTCTATTGTTTTCCGCCAACAATTACAATTACACATCCCCTGAAATTCTTTGAGCCATTCTTTCTAATGACATTGGTATGAATTTCGTAATACGCAGTTACAAAATTATAGCAGTTTATAATCACGAATGTTTTTTCTGGGCACGGTGTACGTTTTAGGGGAGAGTAGCTATCGATGAACCGTTGCTTTCAATGGACCACTGCCGTATTCTTGGTCATATTGACTGCGTATGCGTGAAACGTCACCTCAAGGCTTCCTCCTCGTGTATGTCACTCCTGAGTTGTCTTTGGTGGCGGCAGCAAGCACGTGGGCTGAACAAGAAGCTCAGATACGTTTTTTTTTTTTTCATTTTTACTATAATTTTAAAGTAACTTTAAGTACAGAGAACATTGGCTTAATGACATTAAGTTATGAAATGACATATATAGCTGGAAGCAGTGTTCTGTCTGCTTCCTTTCAGTTGTACATTAATAAATTTTATGCTAGACCATGCCGAAATGTAGTAATTATACACCTGGTAGCAGCCCTTTAATGGACCTCATTAAAGTACACCTATTCGTTAAAGTTCAGGCGTTCCACCAATCAGAAAACACCATTGTAGCAATATGAAAGCGCAAGTATCGATTATTCTCGGATATGCAATCGAAAGACAACTAGCGAAACGTCACGGAGGCTGGAAATCCAATACTGTCGCAGAAGTTTATGTTCTCTTACTATAATAATTAGCGTTAATTGTAAATAATATTCAAATAAATTCAATTTGTCATCTCGTTTTTCAATATCTAAATCAATTTCAAGGTTATATCAAGATTAATGTTTATTTTACTCTGTAGATTATGTCAAGGTCAATGACATTTGTTTCTCGGAAAAAATCAATACTTTTGCGTCTGCGCACATCTCACAATTTACGAGATACTGCACAAGGTCAGTTCAGCTCCCCAGTCAGATAAGAATAATATGAATACTTATGAATAATTTCAAGTTAGAAATATGGTCGAGCATAAAAAGTCGTATGAAACTTGCCTATAATGGTAATTAAGACGCTCGTATGGTAATTATAAACTCGGCTCGTTTCACAAACATACTCGCGTCTTAATAATGTACTATTATATATAACCTCTTCAGCGCTCTTGAAGTATGATTAGAAAATGGCGAAGTCGCTATGGATGGACCAGCTAGAGTTCCCAAGAATGGACTACATTTTAAAATAAATCATTCATGGAAACCAATTCCTTTCAAGAAGCAATCGAAATCAAGACTACTGGTTTTGTTTCATCTATGAAGAAACCATCGAAGAAAGTATGATTCAGTGCATATCTTGCAGGAAATGGGTATATGAAGCTTGTGCAAATGTTAGGCGTAGTCAAAAGAAATACTTTGTGTGGCTTGTGTCTCTTGAAAAGGAAGACTGTTTTATCAACAGTATAAGAATAATCTCAGACTCCAGAAAATAATTTCATATGTACAATCACATCATTATGTTGCTATCATGTAATTTAAAGTTGTATGCTAACATTTTTAACTACTGTATTATCTAATTTGAAATAGCCTAAAACTTGAAAACATTGAAATGATAAAGACTATGTTTTTCATGATTTTCATTTTCAAAATACGATTACAATTGAATTAAAAGTAACTTCAACATCCGTTAATCGAGTCTATGTTTCTTCATTGTTATGTTTTTCATTTGTTGATATTATTTTGAGATTTTCTAAATTTTTCTTTTGGTCTATTCATTGGAACATGATGGTCCATTCGTAGAACCCTGCCGCCTTCATTGAACCAATAGCCGAATTTTAAATGAGCTAATCTTTAAACAGATATCATCATTATCCTTGCATGTATTGGGCCTAGTGGCCCGTTACGGTCTCTTGCCAACGCTTGAACGGTCCGCCCAAGGATCTCTTGCCCACAGGATGGTAATTGAAAATTTGGCGTGGAATTCTAGAACGAGGCATTCTGATGACATGTGATCTCCAGTTTTGTCTATTTTTGTAGGTATTCCGTAATCGGTTCAGTCTGAAGTTCTTCATAATGTCAAATTTTTAATGTGATCCATTCTCGTGTATCCCGCTGTACGACGCATAAATCTCATTTCTGCCGCCGTTAATCTTTGTGAATCAATATTACGAATCGTCCAAGCTTCACTACCAAAACACAGTATAGGTCAGGCCAATGTTTTATTAATTCTGGTGCACGTGTGTTTTTGTAATAAGATTGGTTTGAATATCTGATTAATTATCCCCATTGCTCAGTTGAATTTAGTAATTTTCTCATTCAAATCCTTTTCTTCTTCATATGAAATTTGGTAACCGAGATAACTAAAATGTTTGACTTGTTCGATAATCTTATTATTGATGCTTATTTTGCTACGGACTGGTACCTTTCCTAAAAAAGCCATCACTTTAGATTTGTTAGTTGAAATTTCCATATTGAAACTTTAAACAGATATAAATAGGATATAGTCCTGAAACTTCATTTTATCATTCCTTATTAGTTCTATAATTGTTCAATTTTAAGGCATTGCTTTTGTTACATAAAATGAGAAATTGTTAGCTGGTCCATTGATCGCTACTTTTCCCTACAACTCGTTCTAAAGATATTGCTTTGCTAATTATTCAGTATGGAGTGTTGCGTGCTATATGAAATTGTCATTAAGTTTAATTTGAAAACATTTTAATATTCTTTATATAAACTAAATTCTGCACTGCACTGGGGTCAGTTATGAAGTACGTTGAACTGGAAGATTTATTCTCGTCATTAATCTCAGTCTAATACATCAGGGGCGCGGAGAAACGATGAAATTTTCACTACTTCTCTACTAGCAATCGTGCATATTTCGCTCTGCGTTGAATTTTTCCTCTGAGATAGCGTAACATCTTTGTAATTTTTAGTGGGATGTTAATTAATGTAAGGTGTCAACGTAAGTACCATGTTGTCACGCCAAGTAAAAACTTTTAGCGGAGGAAGGTCTACTTCTTCTCTCCTAGCGTTGTAATTGTTAGTGATACCGTAATAAATAAATTCCACCGCATTTGTACACTACGTATGTCTTAGTTTCTTCCTGTAGTATATCATTTTTGCAAACATTGGTGTCGTCTTTTAAAACACGTTTTACCTGGTCATGGAAAACTTGATACTCATTTCAACAGATGAATTTCTTGCGAAAACGAACACATTAGTCTTTCATCGCGAAATATTTAAACACACATTATTTGATAGCTTAACGCATACAGAGTGATTCACGAGGATTTACCGTCACTTACGAAGTTTATTTCCGAAGACATTCTGAGCAAAAAATGTCATATACATATTTGTCCTAATCTCAATACTTTCAAAGTTACACTAATTTGAAGTTGTTAGTAAAATACCCTTTTTTTCTTTAGTTTTAAGGGTAAAGGAATATTACAGATAAAGAATGAACTATTCAGGAGTATAATTAGCTAGCATTCTGAAGCTAAAAATCTGTTGTGAATTTCATAGCTACTTCATACAGATTTTTTTTTTTATTTTAACTGCACAATTATATTTTTCTTACGTACTTATCACAACAATTGTTACAAATGACACCATTCTTGTAAATTCCTCAAGACTGTATATTAGGATGCATAATTAAGCTATAAAGAATCAAGTTCCTAGAGTCGTGTGATTTGTAACAATTTTTGTGATAAGTGCGTAAGAATTATGTAATTTTTAGTTAAAAATTGAGAAACCAAATCTGTGCAAAGCAATTAATAACACATTTTTAGTTTAAAAAAACCAGCCAATTAAAGAAATGACACTTCTGAGTAGTTAGTTCTCTATTTGTAATATTCTTTTACCCTTAAAACTAAATAAAAAAGGTATTTTACTAACAATTTCAAATTAGTGTAACTCTGAAAATATTGAGATTACGCCACATGTTTATATGACATTTTTTGCTCAGAATGTCTTCCGAAATAAGCTCCGTAAGTGGCGGTAAATCCTCGTGAATCACCCTGTATAAAAAATGTACATTATTTACTGAAAGTGCACCTTGTGACTGCAATGTAAAATACAAATTCTTTTATCTTCTCTTCTCCCATTGCTACTTAAAGAAAGAATAGGCTTTTTTAAAATAGACCCCTATGTTTGAAGAAAGGAGGCTCTTCAATAATCCGTATATGAAACAACGAGCCAAAAGTCAGGATAGGAGAAGAAATGTCTGAAGGAAGTGAAATAGGGAGAAGAGTACAAAGATGCTTTTTATCACCTACGCTGTTCAACATCTGACTTACTTGGAGGATTTACACTGTTTGATGTAATTCATTTGTTTCTATTATTATTATTATTATTATTATTATTATTATTATTATTATTATTATTATTATTGTACATATGTTAGTTATAACTGACAAATGGCTTTTAGGGAACCCCCAGGTTCATTGCCGCCCTCACATAAGCCCGCCATCGGTCCCTATCTTGTGCAAGATTAATCCAGTCTCTATCATCATATCCCACCTCCCTCAAATCCATTTTAATATTATCCTCCCATCTACGTCTCGGCCTCCCCAAAGGTCTTTTCCTTCCGATCTCCCAACTAACACTCTATATGCACTCTGGATTCGCCCATACGTGCTGCATGCCCTGCCTATCTGAAAGTCTGGGTTTAATATTACTAATTAATTATACATATGTATATGTATTAATTGTAGATCTGGTTGAAAGAGAAGGCCTCAAGGCCTTTGCCAGAGAGAATACAATTATTATTATTATTATTATTATTATTATTATTATTATTATTATTATTATTATTACTTACTTACTTAGGCTTTTAAGGAACCCGGAGGTTCATTGCCGCCCTCACATAAGCCCGCCATCGGTCCCTATCCTGTGCAAGATTAATCCAGTCTCTATCATCATATCCCACCTCCCTCAAATCCATTTTAATATTATCCTCCCATCTACGTCTCGGCCTCCCTAAAGGTCTTTTTCCTCCGGTCTCCCAACTAACACTCTATATGCATTTCTGGATTCGCCCATACGTGCTACATGTCCTGCCCATCTCAAACGTCTGGATTTTATGTTCCTAATTATGTCAGGTGAAGAATACAATGCGTGCAGTTCTGTGTTGTGTAACTTTCTCCATTCTCCTGTAACTTCATCCCGCTTAGCCCCAAATATTTTCCTTAGCACCTTATTCTCAAACACCCTGAACCTATGTTCCTCTCTCAGAGTGAGAGTCCAAGTTTCACAACCATACAGAAGAACCGGTAATATAACTGTTTTATAAATTCTAACTTTCAGATTTTTGGACAGCAGACTGGATGATAAGAGCTTCTCAACCGAATAATAACACGCATTTCCCATATTTATTCTGCGTTTAATTTCCTCCCGAGTGTCATTTAGATTTGTTACTGTTGCTCCAAGATATTTGAATTTTTCCACCTCTTCGAAGGATAAATCTCCAATTTTTATATTTCCATTTCGTACAATATTCTGGTCACGAGACATAATCATATACTTTGTCTTTTCGGGATTTACTTCCAAACCGATCGCTTTACTTGCTTCAAGTAAAATTTCCGTGTTTTCCCTAATCGTTTGTGGATTTTCTCCTAACATATTCACGTCATCCGCATAGACAAGAAGCTGATGTAGCCCGTTCAATTCCAAACCCTGCCTGTTATCCTGAACTTTCCTAATGGCATATTCTAGAGCGAAGTTAAAAAGTAAAGGTGACAGTGCATCTCCCTGCTTTAGCCCGCAGTGAATTGGAAAAGCATCAGATAGAAACTGACCTATACGGACTCTGCTGTATGTTTCACTGAGACACATTTTAATTAATCGAACTAGTTTCTTGGGAATACCAAATTCAATAAGAATGTCATATAATACTTCCCTCTTAACCGAGTCATAAGCCTTTTTAAATCTATGAATAACTGATGTACTGTACCCTTATACTCCCATTTTTTCTCCATTATCTGTCGAATACAAAATATCTGATCAATAGTCGATCTATTACGCCGAAAACCGCACTGATGATCCCCAATAATTTCATCTATGTACGGAGTTAATCTTCTCAAAAGAATATTGGAGAAAATTTTGTACGACGTCAACAAAAGTGATATTCCTCGAAAGTTACCACAGTTGGTTTTGTCCCCCTTTTTAAAAATAGGTACAATTATGGACTCCTTCCATTGTTCTGGTACAATTTCCTTTTCCCAAATAGCAAGTACAAGTTTATAAATTTCGCTATATAATGCACTCCCACCCTCTTGTATTAATTCTGCTGGAGATCGATACCTGGAGACTTGTACTTTTTCAGATTTTCTATCGCAATTTCGACTTCTGAAAGCGTGGGTTCGGGTATAAATGGCTCAGCAGTTTGTATTTCAATTTCGTCCCGATCATTTCTATTTGGCCTATGTACATTTAGTAGTTGCGCAAAATAGTTTTTCCATCTGTTTAGGATTGATGGAGAGTCTGCAAGCAAGTCACCATTCTCATCCTTGATCACGTTTACCCTTGGCTGATATCCGTTCTTAAATTCCTTTATACCCTTATATAAATCTCGAATGTTTTTATTCTTACTATTTATTTCTACCTCATTCAGTTTTTCCTTCAAGTAACCTCTCTTTTTATTCCTAAGTGTACGACTTGCTTCCCGTCTTTCATTGAAATAATTATCTCTCTTCTCCTCAACTGGATCCTGTAAAATTTCAATTTTGCCTGTTTCCTTCTTTCTACTACCATGCAACAATCTTCATCAAACCACGGTTATTATTATTATTATACATATGTATCTGTATTAATTGTGGACCTACTTAAGTGGAAGAGAAGGCCTCAAGGCCTGAATCTGCCAGATAAAATACAATTTATTTCTCGTTAGAGGTCTTTCCTTCTCCACTCTGTCCTAGAGTAGTGATCGACAGATTTTTGTCATCACACTTCTCTAGCTGAAGAGGCGAATTGGAGCCGAAACAGAGAAACGCAAAACAACAAATAGAGTTTACACTCTTAAAATACAAGTTTGTGTTTTCACGGGTCTTTTCCAAAGGTTAGATCCTTTGATCGCATTTGGTGTTATCTTTTGCAGTCTTTGGATCTTCCAAAGGTTTTGCCCTCTGATACGAGAAATTCCAAATTGTAGAATTTGATACACCTCCACAAATACTATTGCTTTGTCTTTTGACTTTGCTTTGCAAATTTATTATTATTATTATTATTATTATTATTATTATTATTATTATTATTATTATTATTGTTATTCCATATGTAGATGAAATTATTGGGGATCATCAGTGTGGTTTTAGGCGTAATAGATCAACTATTGATCAGATATTTTGTATTCGACAGATATTGGAGAAAAATGGGAGTACAAGGGTACAGTGCATCAATTATTCATAGATTTCAGAAAGGCATATGACTCGGTTAAGAGAGAAGTTTTATATTATATCCTTATTGAATTTGGTATTCCCAAGAAACTAGTTCGATTAATTACAATGTGTCTCAGTGAAACGTACAGCAGAGTCCGTACAGGTCAGTTTCTGTCAGATGCGTTTCCAATTCACTGTGGGCTAAAGCAAGGAGATGCACTATCACCTTTACTTTTTAACTTTGCTCTAGAGTATGCCATTAGGGAAGTCCAGGATAACAGAGAGGGTTTGGAATTGAACGGGTTACATCAGCTGCTTGTCTATGCGGATGATTTGAATATGTTAGGAGAAAATCCACAAACGATTAGGGAAAACACGGGAATTTTACTTGAAGCAAGTAAAGAGATAGGTTTGGAAGTAAATTCCGAAAAGACAAAGTATATGATTATGTCTCGTGACGAGAATACTGTACGAAATGGAAATATAAATATTGGAAATTTATCCTTCGAAGAGGTGGAAAAATTCAAATACCTGGGAGCAACAGTAACAAATATAAATGATACTCGGGAGGAAATTGAACACAGAATAAATATGGGAAATGCCTGTTATTATTCGGTTGAGAACCTTTTGTCATCCAGTCTGCTGTCAAAAAATCTGAAAGTTAGAATTTATAAAACAGTTATATTACCGGTTGTTCTTTATGGTTATGAAACTTGGACTCTCACTTTGAGAGAGGAACATATGGTTAAGAATGTTTGAGAATAAGGTGCTTAGGAAAATATTTGGGGCTAAGAGGGATGAAGTTACAGGAGAATGGAGAAAGTTACACAACGCAGAGCTGCACGCATTGTATTCTTCACCTGACATAATTAGGAACATTAAATCCAGACGTTTGAGATGGGCAGGGCATGTAGCACGTATGGGCGAATCCAGAAATGCATATAGAGTGTTAGTTGGGAGGCCAGAAGGGAAAAGACCTTTGGGGAGGCCGAGACGTAGATGGGAAGATAATATTAAAATGGATTTGAGGGAGGTGGGATATGATGGTAGGGACTGGATTAATCTTGCTCAGGATAGGGACCAATGGCGGCCTAATGTGAGGACGGGTTCCTTAAAAGCCAGTAAGTAAGTAAATATTATTATTATTATTATTGTTATTATTATTATTATTATTATTATTATTATTATTATTATTGTTGTTGTTGTTGTTGTGACGTAACCAAATCTGAATGCAGTCTCCGACTTAAAAAGGGTGCTAAATAAAAACTTTCTCTTTGCTTACGAAATATCAGTGTCCTGTTTTAGTGTCGATTGTACTGCCAAATTAGAGACTAAAGTGCAGAAGATTCAGTTGTTAACCATTGTGTCATCACCCGCTTTATTCAATAGTCAAAGAATGTGTTGCTTTTAACATTTTTCCTACACCTGCCCCGTACAGGAACGGTTTGGCGTGCTGCAGAGACAGTAGGAGCTCCTCTTCCGATTTCAATCCCAGCCAACGGGTTGATTAACTGATCTGTTATCTTGACACGTCTTTCCTGGGCTTCTGCATCCCCTGATAAGCCGGTGTGTGCTGTTCTATAGACCAAGCTTGCTTCCTTCCGTACACTGTTAGATTATGTTGATGAGCTATTCGTGACGTTGCCGGATGGTAATGATGGTGATAATGAATATCAGAACACACGAGAACCTGTAGGAGCGCAACATATTAATTTCGTTTTGCTTTGAGTTAATTTAAAGTTTTAGGATAACATAAGTGTTTAGCGGCATCATAAAGCTTATGCTATCATAGAAATCAAGAGTGGAAGTTATAACTGCAAGAACTGTAAATGAATTAAAATATGATAAGGTTTAAAATAGTGTAGCAAATTCCTACAATTAGTCTGCTGCTAACATTTTATTTTGCATTTTTTCTACTAATGACGAGTACTTCTTAAATATGAAAAAATAAATACATAAATAAATAAATGCTCTTTCATTCATTCATTTATTTTATTCCATATATCTTACATGAGCAACGAAGCTTTAAGATGTGGAACAAGTCAAAATTTTACAATATTACAATTACAATTTTTACAAATTTTAACAGTTTTACAATTTAGTAATTTTCTACAATTTTTACAATTTTGTGCAATTTTTACAATATTTTGGCGAGATGTAGTGAGATGAGGTGAGGTCCGAGGATTCGCCAAAATATTACCCGGCATTTGCCTTTTGATTGGGGAAAACCTCGGAAAACCCCCAAAAAAATTTAATTTGAGTTCCTCCCCTGTAATGTTTCGAAATAAATATGCGCCTACATAATGTTCTGCCAAATGGCAGGTCTTTCACTGCAAACACAGCATTCTCCAATCTTTCCTATTTTCTGCCTTCCTCTTAGTCTCCGCATATGATCCATATACGAGGGTCATACTGAAAGTCATGAGCAACCTATTGTTATAAATCTTAATTTCTATTTTTTAGACAACCAGGTACATCATCTTAATCTACAGACTTTTCTGTCACTTTTCAACATAGCCTACTCTCCATTTCTTTGCACACATTTTTTCCGTCGTTCTGTAAGTGAAAATTCCCTTGCTATAGAAGTCCGTCCCATCTTCCCGAAGACACTGACGCACTGCTTTCCGGATGTCCTCCAGCGTCTCGTAGCGTTGACCTCGCAGCTGCTCCTTTACAGAACCGAAAAGATGGTAGTCGGAGGGCGCCAAGTCGGGACTGTAGGGAGATTGCGAAAGAGTTTCCCACCCAAATGTTTCATTTTCTCCACGGTGACACGATCAGTGTGAGGCCATGCTTTATCGTGTTGCAGGATGATCATCTTTCCAGGGCTTTTCTCGCCCAATGCACGACGGAGCTTCAAAACTGTCTGAATATAGCGGACAGCATTTATGGTCTGTCGAGATTCAAGAAATTCAACTAAAGTGCATCCCAGAACTCATCAACTCTTTCCTTGTTGCGTTCCGTGTAGGCAATTCGAGGGCGACCACTACGAGGCTCATCTTGGAACAATGATTCCAATCTTTGAAATGAACACCCAGTCCACATAACACTGCTGACGCCCATGCACACATCTCCGTATCTACTGCTGAAGTCTAGTATTTCAGCACGTTTTTCTTCTTTATTTTTTTAATGACAGCACGCTGTCGAAACGTCTTGTTGTTAAATATTTTAAACATTGCCTGTAAATATGATGAATTTAATGACGTCAGAGTTGTTCAATTAAATAGTGAACGTCTTTTAGGCTCATATAATCGTTTTTGTTATTGAAATTATAGCAATTTGGTGCTATAACTTTCAGATCACACCATTCTGCTAAGGATCTTTCTCAATCTGATTTCTTTTGTTCCACCTTCATTTCCGTTCCCATTTCCTTCAAGAAAGACTTCAAGGCAATAAAATTCAAACAGTTGACCCATTACCAATTTCTTTTCAGACTTGGAAATCACTTATAGCAATCATTTCTTTTTCTCCCAGTACTTTCCAACATGTTTCAATTTCTTATTCTGTCTGTCCATTTCCCACTCTACATCCAGCTCAAAAGAGGGATTTAAAGCACTATCCAAATTGGAATGCTTCTTGTCATCTTTCTTCACTTCGTGCTGCACCTAATGTCCATGTTTCTGCCATTACAAAGGACCAAAGTACTAACGTTTTCATTAGTTCTTTAAATCCCTTAGAGGCACCGCTAGAAGATGTCTTTTTCTACTAAAACTTCCTTATACATAATGAAAAACTTGCTACTCTCCGGACTTCCTGAAAGGAACGTGATGATACTGCTTCATTTAGGTTCAGTTAATAGTTCAGAAGCTGTGTGTCTATGATATTAATATCAATGATTCTAGTGCCATTAAAGAAATATCTTCCTCATTCAAATAAAGGTCTACAACACTGTGCCAAGAATCGATTATCCAAATTCTAACAACGTTCAATTATAAAAAAAAAAAAAAAAAACCGAAACGAATTTTCTTCTGTTAACATCAATGTGAACTGGTTTGGAAACATGTACTGAGGAAAATTTTTTCTTACTGTCGGGATATGGGGAAGGTTAACGTAGATTACTTACGTATTTGTTGACATTAACTTTGGGTGGTCAAGATGGACACGGATCATTTTTTGTGTTCCACAGACCTCAAATGTTGGGTTGACAACCGATCAAGCAACAAACTATCCTGCACACTAACTCTGTGTGACTTAAATTGTGGTTTTCTGTTAACGAACAGTGACGTTATTATGCAAATCAAGATTTCAGGTACCACTCATCTGTAAAGTTGATTTGAATAATATACCGCAAATTGTTCCAAGCCAGATTCGAACCGGGACCTTGGTTTAACGTACCAACGCTCTACATAAGCTGAAACTCGGAATTCAAATCGCTGACTCACAATCCAATGACCTCTATATCCACAGACCTCAAATGAACAACCGTCAACATCCAACTATTTGAGCTGTTCACATCTAACTCTGTAGTATTCGACTTTAATTCTTTATTTTTCTTAACGAACATGGCCTTCGTCTTATTTGCAAATCTTTCAAAATTTGTAAATATGTGAATTTCTTGAGTAATAGAGTTGATTCTGAATTAAAATGGGATGCTCATTTAGGCTTTCTTCGTTTGGGCCGGGTTTCGAGCCTGTGACCTTGGTGTATAACTACCAACGCACTACCATTCGAGCTAAGGGAACGTTTCTCAAACTACACGGACCACCTGTTTCCCTCGAGGTCTCCACGGACCTTCAAAAAGACACAAGAAATAAAATTCAAACGAATTGCGTGATTAAATTATAGTTTTCTGAAAACAGAACATTGAAATTACAATGGCAAATCAAGATTTCATTTTTAACTCCCAGTAAAGTGACATGTTATGAAATTTGTTCCGGAGCCGGGTACCCGTCTATCGACTTAACGTACCAACGCTCTACCACTCAGCAACAAAAGAGGAATTTAACCGACACTATCCAACGTGGTTTTCCCCATCTTTATCCACAGACTTCAAAGTGGGCTGCAACCTGTCAAGCAACCAACCAGGGCACACTAACTCTGTGGACTTAAATTGTACCGTTTTCTGTTAACGAACTTTAAATCTTTCTTATGCAAATCACGCTAGTAGTATCTATGTCTCTGTTAAATAGCGCCCGTTATACATAATGAAAAACTGGCTTCCGAGCCGGGTATCTTTGAAAAGAAAGGACCTGATGAACGTACCAACGCTCTCATTTAGCTACCCGCTAATAGTTCAGAAGCTGATCCAATTTTGTATTAATATCAATGATTCTAGTGGGCTGAAATATCTAGTCATTCAAATATAGGTCTACAACAACTGTGTTAAAATCGATTATCCAAATTAACAACAGTGAATTATAAAAAAAAAAACCGACAATGAATTTTCTTCTTTAACATCAACTTAACTGGTATTAAAATTGATTTGAATAATTTCGAGGGAAAAATTGTTCCGGAGCCGGGTATCGAACCCGGGACCTTTAGTTTAACGTACCAACGCTCTACCACTGAGCTACCCGGGAACTCTAACCGACACCGATCCAATTTTTCCCTCTATATCCACAGACCTCAAAGTGGGCTGACAACCGTCAAGCAACCAACTTCGAGTGCACACTAACTCTGTGTGACTTAAATTGTGGTTTTCTGTTAACGAACAGTGACGTGTATTATGCAAATCAAGATTTCAGGTATAACTCCCTGTAAAGTTGATTTGAATAATTTCGAGGAAAAATTGTTCCGGAGCCGGGTATCGAACCCGGGACCTTTGGTTTAACGTACCAACGCTCTACCACTGAGCTACCCGGGAACTCTAACCGACACTGATCCAATTTTTCCCTCTATATCCACGGACCTCAAAGTGGGCTGACAACCGTCAAGCAACCAACTTCGAGTGCACACTAACTCTGTGTGACTTAAATTGTGGTTTTCTGTTAACGAACAGTGACGTGTATTATGCAAATCAAGATTTCAGGTATAACTCCCTGTAAAGTTGATTTGAATAATTTCGAGGAAAAATTGTTCCGGAGCCGGGTATCGAACCCGGGACCTTTGGTTTAACGTACCAACGCTCTACCACTGAGCTACCCGGGAACTCTAACCGACACCGATCCAATTTTTCCCTCTATATCCACAGACCTCAAAGTGGGCTGACAACCGTCAAGCAACCAACTTCGAGTGCACACTAACTCTGCGTGACTTAAATTGTGGTTTTCTGTTAACGAACAGTGACGTGTATTATGCAAATCAAGATTTCAGGTATAACTCCCTGTAAAGTTGATTTGAATAATTTCGAGGGAAAAATTTTCCGGAGCCGGGTATCGAACCCGGGACCTTTGGTTTAACGTACCAACGCTCTACCACTGAGCTACCCGGGAACTCTAACCGACACCGATCCAATTTTTCCCCTCTATATCCACAGACCTCAAAGTGGGCTGACAACCGTCAAGCAACCAACTTCGAGTGCACACTAACTCTGTGTGACTTAAATTGTGGTTTTCTGTTAACGAACAGTGACGTGTATTATGCAAATCAAGATTTCAGGTATAACTCCCTGTAAAGTTGATTTGAATAATTTCGAGGGACCTACAAATATGCTACAAAAATTATAAATTTATTTTCGGAGGGAACAAGAGTAAGGTGGTCCGCGGAACTGTTCTGACTTAAAAAAGTGGTGCCCACTTCAAAAAAGTTTGAGAAACATTGGGCTAAGGTGTACAAAAATTGTTAACAGTGTAACACCTGCGTCAAGAGACGCAGATATTGTTCTACCTCAGTTTGTGAGATGTAATTTCTACATATAACTGCCCTGCATTTTTTTTACTCTCAAGGTTGAGGTTTCATTTTAAGATAATACCTTTGTAATTATGTTTTTCGCTGCTTTTGTTTACTACAATACATCTGTACCAAATTACGTTGCGATCTGCGTGTAACACGAATTAAAGAAAATTGCTTTAACCGTAATTGCCCAATATTGTTAGCGGCATTGTCCTGCATGTTTGTTTCCTGGAGGTAAATTCGTTATGATGTAAGTAAGATACACGAATTTATTAAGTGAACCTTGTGTTGAATACAAAGATGTTTCATTTAACAAGAGTGTTGTATATCCACTAGCAAGAGCTAATTTCGAGAACAGTAATAGGCTTGCTGCCCCTACCAACTTGACGCTGCAACTCTTATCACACGTAACATTTCTTTCATCTAATCCGGTTATCTAATGTGTGACTCAAGTCGAATGTAAAACGTGTTACGCTTGTGGAATAAATCTTTGAAATTAACGCAAACATGTATGAAACTCATTCACTTTTGTGATATGAATTCCTTCTTGTAAAATAATTTACATGAATATATAGGCCTACTTACTTACTTACTTACTTACTTACTTACTTACTTACTTACTGGCTTTTAAGTAACCCGGAGGTTCATTGCCGCCCTCACATAAGCCCGCCATTGGTCCCTATCCTGAGCAAAAGTAATCCATTCTCTATCATCATATCTCACCTCCCTCAAATCCATTTTAATATTATCTTCCCATCTACGTCTCGGCTTCCCTAAAGGTCTTTTTCCCTCCAGCCTCCCAACTAACACTCTATATGCATTTCTGGATTCGCCCTTAAGTGCTACATGCCCTGTCTATCTCAAACGCCTGGATTTAATGTTCCTAATGATGTCTGGTGAAGAATACAATGCGTGCAGGTCTGTGTTGTGTAACTTTCTCCATTCTCCTGTAACTTCATCCCTCTTAGCCGCAAATATTTTCCTAAACACCTTATTCTCAAACACCCTTAATCTCTGTTCCTCTCTCAAAGTGAGAGTCCAAACTTCACAACCATACAGAACAACCCGTAAATTCTAACTTTCAGATTTTTCGACAGCGGACTGGATGATAAACGTTTCTCAGCCGAATGATAACAGGCATTTCCCATATTTATTCTGTGTTTAATTTCGTCCCGAGTATCATTTATATTTGTTACTGTTGCTCCCAGATATTTGAACTTCTCCACCTCTTCAAAAGATAAATCTCCAATTTTTGTAGTTCCATTTCGTACAATATTCTCGTCATGAGACATAATCATATACTTTGTCTTTTCGGGATGAATATATAGGCCTATCAGTGTAAATTAAAAGGAGACTAATACCAATATACTGTAGATTTTTTTCGCGTATGTTATTTATACTTTCATTTATTCTTCTGAAGCACACTTCGCAATTTAGTTCCTCATTGACATTCTGTCTGTCGTTCTGTCCGTCCGGCCGTCCGTCTGTCTGTAATTCTGTCTTTTCTTGTCTTCTCTTGTCTCTCTGTTAACCTACTAACCTACCTACCTATACAGGGTGTTTCCGAGGTGGTGTTACAAACTTTAAGGGATGATGGCGAAGGGCACATGTATCAATTTGAGATAAGGAACCATGGTCCGGAAATGACTGAGTCGAAGGTTATAAGCAAAAATAGTTGTGTGGAAATGGAATTGTAGTTTGGCATCACGTGCCCTCCTTCCCTTAACCTTTGGAACAGTCGTGGAAAGTTGGTATGGGCCGGATGTCTGCTACGTGGGTACTTGCCCCGATACAATCTGTGAGCTTGTCTACTGTTGTCATTGGCTCATCCGTATTAGAAAATCAGGTCTGCTTATTCCGCTCTCGTGTACTCCTCCATTTCACTAGGACTGATCGACTGGACACTGCAACTTGCACACATACACTGCTGTCTACAGACGTGCATATCAGGATCGACCACGTCCGTTACACATTACGTTATCTGCATTGCTTAGTGTAGTTTCCTGTCCCCATCCCTCAGACAGCGGACTGAATGGAATACTGTAAGTAGACAACGTAAACAAGATCAGATGAATACAGTATGTGTAAGATGTACAGATAAATACACATAAATAAGGTGTACAGAGGAATAAAATTATTTCATTTCCACAGAACTATTTTTGCTTGTAACTTTCGACTCGGTCATTTTCGGACCAGGATTCCTTATCTCAAATTGATACATGTGCCCTTAGCCATTATCCCTGAAAGTTTGTAACACCATCTCGGAAACAGCCTGTAGTTTTGCTAAAGCTTTGGAATAATATTGCTCTAAATTTTCAATGCAAAATATATTGTATTTGCAATTTTAAAAATATGATCGTGCAAAAAATGTTGTACAATACACGTTTGTGATGTGTATTACAAAATTTCGGAAATTGAAAAACTTGCTCTGCTCGTTTCTCAAACTTTTGCTTGATTTTGTAAAAGCATTTCCCAACCTTGTATCGAAATATGTTATTTATTGGTCATTTTGTAAGACCATAAAATAGTGAAATGAGACATAGTATGAAATAAAATAAGTGGTATCAGCCACTGGCGTGGCTCAGTCGGTTAAGGCGCTTGCCTGCCGGTCTGAAGTTGCGTTCGGACGTGGCTTCGATCCCCGCTTGGGCTGAGTACCTGGTTGGGTTTTTTCCGAGGTTTTCCCCTACCGTATTGTGAATACAAGGTAATCTATGGCGAATCCTCGGCCTCATCTCGCCAAATATCTTCTCGCTATCACCAATCTCATCGACGCTAAGTAACCTAGTAGTTGATACAGCGTCGTTAAATAACCAACTAAAAAAATAAGTGGTATAATTCATGGAAAAACTATTATAGTATGTATGTATGTATGTATTTATTAACATTAGAATTGGGTATACACCCGGTGGCAGTGATATATAACATACAATAATTACAATTACATGAAATGAAATAAAATAAACGTAAATGAAATAAAATAAAATAAACGTAAATCTATAAATAATAGATGCAATAAACCTAGGACTATAAATAAAAACTATTCTATAATAATGCCTTCGATAAGCAAAAGTAAATCTAACTTATAAGTACTTCTATTTCACCCAACTATTACCAATTTAAATAATTACATATCACCTTAATTAATTACATACGAACGTAATTACATATCACCTTAATTAATTACATATAATTACATATCATCTTAATTAATTACATATCACCTTAATTTATTTACATATCAACTAAATTACATATCAACTTAATTAATTATATAGCAACTCAATTAATTACATGACACAACTTAAATAATTACACTGCACCTCCAATTAAATTTTCAGTCTAATCTTCTCAACCTTTCCTTAAATGTATTGATTTTAAGAGGACCACTCTGAAGATTGCCGCAGGTAAGCTGTTCCAGTCTACTATTGTGCGGTTAACAAATGAAAATGTTTCCACGTCCGTTCTTTGTTTTCTACATTTAAACTTCCTAATATGATCAGTCCTTCCTAAGTATGATGGTGTTGCTAATCTAGCATTGATATCGGTCCATGCTTTGTGTCCTATTTGTGCCTTGAACAAGGCGGTGAGTCTGGTTTTTCGTCGCCTTGACTTGAGAAGTTCCCACCCTAAGTCTTTTACTATCTCCTCACCATGTCCCTTCCCCACTTTGACATATTTTGCTGCCTTGCGTTGGATCTTTTCTATTGAATCGATTTGGTTTTGGGAAAAGGTAAATATAACATTGTTTCACGTGTATTTTTTCTTAAACAAATATCAGAATATTTGCACTTATACTCTCTAATACCAAGGTTGCTTTTTTATTATGTGTCATTTAACATGTAACTTGAATATAATTAGGGAATATGGCCGTTTGTCGCCTATGACTGGCATCTTTTTCCTGCTGCTGTAGTTATCCCAAGTGCATACTGTACATACATACAGGGACATCATTTTATTTTTACTAACATCTCTGATATTAACATGGCTATACCTTTGGGTTAACGGTTGCTACCCTCTTCCACAACTGGAGTTCGATGGCGTAATATACAAACAAATCACTTTACTAGGTATAGGAAGGAAGAAAAGTAGTTCATCCATTTACGTAAACTAGGAAGTATCACGCTTTTGAGTTTGATAATATTTTGATTAGGTTTTTGTTTAATCAGAATACAGTACTGTATTAACAATGAATGTTTTTACTCACGACTGAGCTGTCCATACGGACATATTCATTATGCAGTGTACATTATACTGTCTACAGCACATTAGCGTACACTATAGAGAATGAAGTTAAATTGAAAAATAATCATAATATGGATATTTAAACACATTTTTTAAAATGGTGGCGGTTCATTTCGATACAGGCTTCAGTTCTAATGTGTGTAATTCGAATTACTAGTTTTCGTCCTTCGTACTAGTAACTCATGTTGAAATAAGTCTGTACCTACTCTGTAAAAGAGTACCTTACGTACTGTAAATTCAATCTTCACTTCTGCTCGATCCGAAAAGATAAAATTACTCAGACATGCTATCTACTGTCCGTTCAAGTGATTATGTCGCAGGATCGTAGAAAGAAGGAAATCAGCGACAGTTAATTACTTAACGAGGCCATTTTATTTAAGTTATTTTAAACAATTGTATGGGTATAATATTACGTAGATGTCCAATTCCTAACAGAAATTAATGTTCTCAGAAAAGAGCTAAGACAGCCCAGCCACTAGCTGGCGAATAAAAGCTGGTGGGGGAAACCGGGATACGACGTAGGCAAATGGACGACAGTACCTGTGCGAAAATGATTCAATATTGAAAGTTCTTCCGTTACTGGAAAACGCGAACATATTTTTGGAACGTACTGTTTACTATGACCGTAACGCTACTATGACTGTATATACGGTCTTGGATCTGTGTAGAGGACGGTTGAACTTCATTAGTAGAAGGGGTGGAAGTGAAGTGCATTCAAAAACTCAGTTACAATAAAAATTGAAGTAAAAATAAAATGATGTCCCTGTATAATTCATGGAAAAACTATTATAGCAAGGGAAATGGTAAACAGAACATTGTTATACGTGCATTTTTTCTTAAACAAATATCAGAATATTTGCACCTATTCTCTCTAATACGAAGGTTGGTATGTTATTGGGCCATAAGAATAAAACTGAAGGATTTCCTTCGAAGCAAGAGGTTGAAGTATAAGGATGTGCTCCGAAGCAAGAGGTTGAAGTATAAGCATATGCTTCAATTGTAAGAATAACCTCTACCTTATCCTTCGACCTTATGCTTCTAAGACAGGAGCATGTGCTCACGAATGTTGTTGTGTCGTTTCATGTTGCAGTACTGTGTATTTGTCGGCGCTCTTTGTCAGCTGAGTGCGGGTGTTCGGTTTCATAAAGAAATGCAATAAGCAGCAATGGTAGGCATCCCAATGACAAAGCAAGTTTCCTTCTGATGCTAATAAACCATACTCATTTCAATCACAGTCCCGCACCGTGGCGTCGTGGTCTAAGGCATCTTGCCTAGGACTCGCGTTACGGAATGCACGCTGGTTCGAGTCCTCGTGAGGGAAGAAATTTTCTCATAAAATTTCGGCCAGTGTATGGGTCCGTACCCACCCAGCATCGTGATGCACTTGGTGAGCTACGATAGGTAGCGAAAATCCGGTTTCGCAAACCAGTTATGACGGCTGGGGGATCATCGTGCTAACCACACGATACCTCCATTCTGGTTGGATGATCGTCCACCTCTACCTCGGCATGTGAACGTGAGGCCAGCAGCCGGCTGGTCGGTCTTGGCCCTTCAGGGCTGTTAAGCCATGGATTTACTTTTACTTTACATTTCAATCACAACTAAATAAGGATTCCACGTGGTTAAAACTGCATCTTCCGATTCAGACAGCGGTAGCTTTGTGCCCTTGAAAGTACAATTATATTTTTAGCTACACATCCTGGAATATTAGAAAAAAGTGACAAGTTCCAGAAGTGAAAAGGAAGAAAAAGAGGTAGCATTTCAGAAAATGGTAAAAATTATTGTAAGAAAATTCGGCATACTAATAAATTCCTCTTAACATGCGTCTTTGAAGTACCCATAACAGCATTATTAAATATTATAATTAAGCCTACTATAAGAAATACTGATAGTTAATTAAAGCTTCTACGTTAATCTGTGTGCATCAATAAAATACGAGTAGTAAAATTATACCAATGCAGTGACGTGAATGAATTTGAAGTCCTTCCAGTGGCAGGTTCCTCTTGCTCTTCAGTATTTTCATCTTCATTTAAATCCTATATATTGTCTGTAAAGTCATAATTATGATCATATAGGTACTTCGCTAGCTTACATTGTGCAACACAAAGCAACAAACAATATGACTGTTGGGATGTTTGAGGCAGCATTGTACAGGCGTATTGTAGAATGGGAAACCTGCTTCATAGTTGGTCAAAGGAACGTTCTGTTATAAATAACTGTCTCTTTATTTAAAAATCCGATTTCGATATGATACCATGACCCATGGTTCGAAGCCGTCACTCAATAGGACAAGTATTTTTAAATCCACTGAACACATCACGAACTGATGAATTTTTCCTTATTCTACAGTCAAGAACGGACCCTGGCAAACTGCAACACTAGTAAACATTCTTTTGCTTCGCATGTAGCTTGCAACATACTCCTAATTTTATCACCATATCACCATGCTGTGTATGTTTAGCAATACGCACGAGTGCAGTCTAATACACTGATTACACTCGGAAAATTTAATTTTTATAACTATTCAGGTTTATATCTTGTAATGATGGTGACAACTTGAGCCATTTGTTCGCTTTTTCCGTTATATTTAAATACATTAATAATAGTTTTACTCATAGTGGTCCAATGTATACCCATCTCTTCTGCAATACCGGAGCTCCAAGCCCTTCCTATATCAGCATCGGAAACCCGTACTACTCCCAAGAATTCATTCTAACCTATTTTTACTATTGCAGATAATAGACGAAATGGAGTTGCAAGGAAACGAGTATCCCGAGAAAACTCTTTGCAACGTCTGATTTGTCTACCACAAATTCCAACACGACCTGGCCAAGGATCGAATCCGGGCCTCCGGGATTGTAGACAGCGCGCTAGCACTTGGGCCCCTCTTCTTATCTCCTGTGTTTCCTCCAGAAAATGTGATGTAATCCATTGGATATTTTCTTCATTAATTGTATATAAACTGTTATACTGCTCCCTAACAGTACACCAACGTAATTTGTAGTATTTTTCACGACGTAATGCGACTGGTAATTCAACCAGATCAGTAAACTACAGAGATGAGTCTGCTCCTGACCAGACTTCAGTTTTTAGAAGGATATGCTCCGGAATCGAAGGATATGCTTCACTTTATTCATACATTTTTTCTAATTCTGAAGCAAAGGTTGCGCTCGAAGCAAATGCTTCTTCCTGTGAAGCAAGTGCTCTTTTCCTATTGCGTCATCAAGAGCAGAAGGTTTTGCTCTGCATTTTATTATTAAAATCTGAAGCACATCCTTCAAAATAGTAGAGTAAAAGGATATGCTCAACTTTATTCTTACGGCCCATTATGTCATTTAACATGCAACTTGAATATAATAAGGGATATGGTCGTTCATCGCCTGACTGTCATGTTTTTCCTGCTGTTGCAGTTATCCCAAGTGCATACTGTACATACATACATAGGCTACATATCGCCCGCTCAGTTACAGTGCTAGCGGGCGTCATCCTCATCAATGTCAATATTGCTACGGTGAGGAGGACAAGTTTCCAAACAATGTGCGCTGACCCACCGTGGCCCTTCACGTCCCAACAGGTGTAAAGTTCTCACTACGGATGTTTGTTGTGGTGTTAAATTGAGTTAACCTATTCTGTATTGACATTGCGTTGGTCGCCTGTAATTTTAAATGCATGAATATGCAGCCTATGCAATAGAGCTTTTCTCTGCTTGTTTGTTTATTAAAAGTTAATTAAAGTTAAGCATTGTTAAATATAGACTAATGTACGTTAATTTAATTTTGAAAGGGTGGCACGGTTAGGGAGGTGGTCGTTGGAGGGCTACATTATTAAAACTCGGATATGGAAAAGAGAATTCAAGTGAGAAGGAGAATGCAGCTGACAACAAAAGCAGTAACTAAGATCTCTGGAATTATGCATGAAATGGGCGAGAATGGAAGACGTCAATGCAAATTCGTTCTTTTTTATTACGAGAAACTGTGGCTTTAATATCGCGAGAAGAAAAATCATTATGGCGGATAGAAATAAACGTTATATTAACATAAAAGAAGTATTGCAATTTCTTATCGAATTTAAATTCTTAAATTAAAATAGTATGTTTATTAGTTTGTGCTTGGTGATCAGATCTTGGCATTTTTATTCTTGGAATATCAACTACCATCAGATAGTTTGCTTTATCTTAACGGTTTCTTATGTAGGGTTGTGCTTAAGGTTGCGTGGACACCAAAGTTATTAACAGTGTCCGTCAACAGTGCTGACGTTAATATTCGTAACAGTGGTTATTAATAGACAGTGGATGCGGGATGACTTATCGTTGAATGTAGGTGCACATTTACTATATGTTACATTTTTTTCATTCAGACCATTGGCTCAACAGGTTTTAAACGTAAACAGACGACGTAAAAATGATACTGTATCTCCGTACAGTCAGAAGGAAAAGAAAAATAACGTACTGTAGTACATACCTTGCAAGGTTCAGTCCTCGTCATCATTGATGCAATTACCAGCGTTGCAGAAAACGACGATATATTCTCGTAAGTTGTCGAAGCTGAATCGTCTTCGCCTATCGCTTAAACAGTTTTTGTATCGAGAGAATTTCTGAAGAAAACCTCTAAATTGGGGATCACTCAATTTCTTTAGAGGAATATTTGTACTGAGCATCATGTTGCACGTGTCGTTAGACCCGCACAACTAAATGATGATGATGATGATGATGATTCCTCAGATTTCATTTTAACGCATTTCCTATGCGATGTACTTTTGCAATGTTTCTCTCTAACCTGAGTTGTTCTGGTTTTTATTTCAATTTTATATACATTACACACGATATTGTCTTCGTTAATACATAAAATGTCACTCTCATACTTCTTAAATTGCATTTCGTATCTCTGAGCGAATTTAACGTTTTGCCATTATGAATGGATCAGCACAACACTATTAATAATAATAATAATAATAATAATAATAATAATAATAATAGTAATAATAATAATGATTTATTTAACCTGGCAGAGTTAAGGCCATACGGCCTTCTCTAACACTCATCCAGGAGTAAAACTGCGTTACAAGAAAAACTACAAATTTACAAAGTACACTACAATTTTACACACAAAACTGAATAAAATAATAATAATGTAATAAACAACAAGTAAGTAGAAATCAGACATAAAATATAACATACAGAAAGGAAAAAGCATAATAAAATGTGAACAGCAGGTCAAAATAAATGAGACAAAGTATAAAAATAAGACAATTATTGATAATAATAATAATAATAATAATAATAATAATAATGATAATAATAATAATAATAGTAATAATAATAATGATATATTTAACCTGGCAGAGTTAACGGTCATACGGCCTTCTCTAACACTCATCCAGAAGTAAAACTGGCCCGTTACAAAAAAACTGGAAATTTACAAAGTACACTTTTCAATTTTACACACAAAACTGAATAAAATAATAATAATGTAATAAACAACAAGTAAGTGGAAATCAGACTAATTATAACATACAGAAAGGAAAAAGCATAATAAAATGTCAACAGCAGGTCAAAATAAATGAGACAAAGTATAAAAATAAGACAATTATTAATAATAATAATGATAATAATAATAAAATTATATTATATTATATTATATTATATTATATTATATTATATTATATTATATTATATTATATTATTACTATTCAACGTGAACTAAATACTTGAGCAGGATAACACAACTGCACACATTGCAAACACATTGCGTTGCAATGTCACTATGATCGGACTGAGGTTCCTTCGTTTTATATGCTGCAGTACTCGCCAGGTACACAAAAGACGGACGGCGCGGCACGTGCCATATACTCCGATACGAAACAACTTCCCTTTTCCTTAAGTCATCCCGCATCCACTGTCTACTTATTAACATAGTCTACTTAATTCGTCTGTCTGGTCCGCGTTCGAATCTTCAAACAGCCAAATTGGCTATTACCGTTTCGTTGGCTAGACTTCGACCACTTATCCTCCTAGTTGGTACCTTCGCATTTCTAACTCTGGGTCAGCTCGCTGTACTTCTCCTCCTCCCCCCCCCGTACGTTGTAGCTATAAATTACGTCCATTTTCGGCTTTCCCCCTCGAAATTTTCTAGCGCTCCTTCACTGGAGCGGCGAAATCCGAAGTGAGACAAGTGGCCAACAGGCTTGGACCTAACATATTCACTTTTTTACAGCCCCAACTCTCTTGCAAGGACGTGTTTTCAAGTACCTTTAAAGTTTCTCCTCCCATTTTCCTCTCATTCATTCATCATGTGTGGTCACATGTTGACGTGACTGCAATCCAATTTTCTGCAGTTACCAGCAATGAATATTTTACCGCTCTGACTTATCTTAAGGCTATGGATCTGTGAAATTTCTAACTTTTACATTTTTACACTAATTAATTTTAAACTTTTACCACACATTTTTTGTAACGTGGACATGCAATATACAAATTTTCACTTTCATATTCCAATTATTTTACTTATAATTAATTTTTAATACCGAATTATAATTGTCCCAATTTTCAAAGTTTACATAATTTTTCTTTAAATTTGTAATTAATTTATTCCTGATAGATGTATGTAAGATATGACACTTTCTTTTCATATTTTTTCAATTACTTTTTTGAGAAAAAAATATTCACTCTTTTAGATGTTAATTTTTAAATTTTTTAAAACTTATTACATCCTCAACTTATGGTGATTTGAATATTTCCAATAGCAGAAGAAAACACACATGTCAGTTTACTTCACATACTTCTGTGCAAAATTTAACTGGGATTGGAGAAAAGCTGCATTCATTAGAGCATTTTGAATGTTACAACATGTTGAAAATTAGAAAATCGAGAAAACGAGTATCAAAGTACAGCATGTATATGATATATACTATCGATATCCTTCCTTCCTATACAGGTCTACCACACACATTTTTCTCCTACATAATAGCGCGAAATATGAACTGAATGAAAATTAAAATTAGAATGAAGAGCGAAGTCTTTAATGACAGCTGAGTGTCAATTTAAAAGATTGCAGCTGCACGCACCCGCTGGTCCCTTTAAATTCGTCCTGAGGGGCTTTAAATTGTAATAAGGCCAAAATAAGCACATATTTAGAAAATAATCATTATTTTATTTTTTAGATTAAAAAATATATCTATTTTTAATGGTTTTCCCGTTATTTTCACCGATCCATAGCCTTAAGTAACTTTTTGAACAATTGAACAGTGCGATCCCAAAATGCGTTCAGTCCATTTTTATGGAAGGACTGGGCTAGTTTTTGTATCCACCGATCTACGGACTGAGAAAGTTTTCTAGTGACATGCACATAACACAAACTTTTAGATAAGGTTTGTCGTTGTTTTGGAAGAAAATATTCTTAAAATATAATGATAGAGGTCTTAAACATAATCTATGTATATAGAGCTCAAACGGGTACAGACATACCGGTACAAAAACCCCAAAAAGTTCCATGTTCATATTATCAGTATAGCATTAATGTGTAGGCCTATAATTAGTGACAAATACATAATTGCAATAACTATAATAATATTTCATTTTTAATGGTAATAATCTCATCAAACATTCTTAAGTTTCGTAGTTCTTAATATCGAATACACAGCTGTACTCGGAAAACTACAGACTAGAGAATCAGACCTGTAAATTATTTTTATACGTTATCAAAAAATTACACAAATGAAGATCAATATATTGACATTATGATGTCAAAGAATCTGACCATCTGAACTCTAAATATGTCAGCAATCCTGTAGGTCATGGCCTTCGTGTAATACCCTATTGTTTATTGTAGTGTATATTTTGTTTTATTCTGAAATACAATTAGTTCTTAAAACTGACGAAAGCTGGATTTTGAAAAATAGGAAAATTAAGTAGGAAAACTAACGCTTCACTGAAAGTTACTATTTTCTGAAAATCCTTGGATGCCAAGCTTCAAAATGACGGGTCGTTCATTAAAATCCGTTCAGCCGTTTTCCCGTAATTTCCATTACAAGTTCAAATTATATCTTGTTACGAAACTTGGTTAGTCCATTAACATATTTTGGATTGTGCAAAAATCTGGTCTAGTCGTCAAGGAAACACTCTTTCTCGTTTTTGTATTGGTAAGCTTACATATTAATACGTTATTTTGTCTGATGTTGGTCACGAAGTGACCTGAATGTTCCACATTTTCAAGGTGAGCAACGTTACATAATATAAACACAAGTTGTTTTTTGTTATTACCTGCAACTGAATGGTGTGATCGTATATGGAAACTGGTCCAGCGGCTCACTGGAGTGTTTCGTTTTCTTTCTTAAGAGCTCTTGGCTGGTATGTCCGCCAAGTCACAAGGCCAAATCCCTATGGTAACAACTTCAGCTCCATCTGCCAAGAGTCAGACGACCCTTGAACTAAACGTGTGCGACAACCCAAGTGATTTTAGAATCCCTAGAGATGACAGCCTTCTCTCGGCTAAACTCTGAAGCTCTGTCCCCTAGGGACGAGGGACCTAGCACATGCCAATCGCATGAACAGTGCTTAAGTTAGGCACAGGACTGTAGTGCCAGGTCTTGAAAGCTACAAAGTTTTCTTTTCGTTAAACTGGAATTTTGCGTAAATGTTCTCATACCTAGCCTACTGTATCAATTCGATATATTCTCATTAACTTATCTTCCTTGCTTCTATAGAAATGTTATTCTTGGAATTAGTTCGCTCTTAGCAATGTTTATGTATTTCTTTTCTTAATCCATTATTTTCTGTCAGTTATTTAAGTACGCTATATCAACTACTTGGTTATTTAGCGTCGATAAAATTTGTGATAGCAAAATTATATTTTAGTGAGACTATTTCGTGTATATGACGTCATTCCATTTTCAGCCAATGAACTGTAATGAAATTTTGAATTCCAAACAATCACAGTCATACATCGCGATGATTTCTACAGCTCGATGTATCATTATCAATTTATCGCATGGTCGTTCTTTTGTTTAGTCAGTGTTGCCAACTATTTCCATGTAAATCGATGACCATGAATCCGTTGTACTAAATTAAGTACGAAATCCTACTTCCACATCTACATCTTCATCTTCTAATTCCATGTCCATTGTATCTAAAGAAAATGACACTCCTTCATAACAATTGTTCATTTAATTAATGTATTAATCAGGTTATTTGTAATTATACTATAAAATGTTTTAAATAAATTATGATTTCAGCAGATAATGAAAACGTATTTCTGTTATAATAACAAGAGGAAAGCGCAGTACCTGTAATTAACATTGTTAAACCTGTATTTCGCTTTTCTCAATTGGCATTACTGAATAACATTTAATTTCTTTATTGCAGTAATCATTATTCATCTATTTAGACTTCACAATATCTGAAGAGGTTAAGTATTCATAAATATACAATTATTAACATTTTGTGAGCGAATTTTAGGAATATATTATTTACATTTTTATTTTATTCACGAAATAGTCCTAGTAAATAATAATAATAATAATAATAATAATAATAATAATAATAATAATAATAGTAATAATAATATTTATTCTGACGACGTTAAGGCCATCAGGCCTTCTCTTCCATTTAGTCAGAAACAAGAGAAGCTGATACAGTTTTACTGATATCAAATATTTGCTAATATTTAAAGAACACTAATAAAAATTTATACAGTCATAACAAGCCCAAGTTGAGTAAATTAATGCAAACGTACTAAATAATAATTACAAAATAATATAAGGCTAGAAGTTACATTCAATGAATATGCAAGCGGTAAATGAACCATTATTACAAATTACTCGTACAAGAATAACAAATTCAAAGTAAATTATAACTATACAACACTGAGGAAAAATTACATATATATATATATATATATACACACACACAAAGGAGAATTAAACATGAATACTGGTCACGTGTTTAAACAATTTACTTTTAAATTGCAATATAGTCCGACAGTTCCTGATAAATGTCACTCGAGTTCTGAGATTTCGCTCAGACGTCTTGGACATTACTATAGATAAAATCGGTATTTCGCCATGAGTTACTTGAAAATGGCTTTACGATTTGGAAAACTTCGAAAAAAACCCATCCAGGATCCTATTCCATGAAACTATGGTTGAAGCAGTAATTAGGAGAGGGAGAGACCGATTTATTAGCGAAGTGATATCTCCATATTTCTATTACATGTATTCGCGGGGATGTTCTGGCGACTTCGTTAGAATTAGCTTCCTCACACAGGTGTTTCGTCACTTGTCAGCATCGGACAGATTTAGGGCCACCTTGAGCGGGGTTTCGTATAGAGACTCGATGAAGCATAAAAGCCGGAGTCGGACTAGACCCGTGGGAAAGATACTGCCAAGCTTGGGTTTTCCAAAGAACGGGTATTCTTGTGAGATATACAAACTAATTTGAGGTTATGGGAAATCCAAAGTTTAAATTTAGAGATGACATATTTCGCGCCCAATAAGAAGAGATCTTGGTCCAGCTTATGAGGTCACTTTGGACCAATAGGGGATAGATTTTAGGCCAGTTAGTGACGTAGTTTTTAACCAATAGAATAGTTAGTTTTAGCGTAGGATAGGTTTTTATAAATAAGGGTGACGGGGAGCGGAGATAACGACTACTATTCCGCTTCGAGCGGAGATCATCAAAACAACTTTACATCGTGTCGGCGGCCCTACATACAGGGCAGAATAACTACTTCGTTTGGTGTCGACAGGACTACTATTTCGCTTCGTGTCATAGTGTACTGGACAGAGTATTGAATTTGTAGTATCGGATAGAGCTTATTCAGAGCCGCCATAGAGTCGATACAAAAGGCGACCAACGATTGAATTATATGTCAGCCGGAAATACATATTCTAGGTTTTACCAAGTGGATACGACAATAAACTTATAGTTTTGAAGTTTACGCTGCCTTTTATTTAAGTAGCCGGCTTGGTATTATTCCCGACATCACCCTATACCACAACAGTACCTCGGCTACCCTGAGTGAATCTCACGCAACATCGAGACGCACCCACCCTCAAATGGCGCCCAACGTGTGGTCACAATAACCACTCACCCTCAAATGGCGTCCAACGTAACTTAACGACATCCACCCACATGGTGTAATACATTAGAAATAAATTCACCTGTAATTTGTACAAATTATGAGCATTGCTTTCCACAGAAGTATGGTGTACCACAATCGAAGACCTCCACGGAATAAAGTTGTAACCAACAAAACTGTAATTCATGTTTCAGAATGAAGAAAAATTATTTCAGGAGCATATTTCGTTATGCCTTATATTTCCTATCATAACCATTTGACTAAACAAGGATGCAAGTTTGTTCGGCCATTGTATGCAATAATATATTGTTATAAATAAATCTTTCTCACGAGATACCGATGATGATTATGGGAATGGTGATAATTAAAATGAAAACATTGAAATTTTATAAAAATGAGATTGGAAAACACGAGTATAACGCGAAATCTCCTCAACACTGTATTTTCCACTCCAGGTTGAAATGAATTCGGATTTGATTTCAGATATTCAGCATGGAAATGGAACGCTCTATCCGTACGGCAAACAGTGCTCTTAATAGATATTAAGTGCAAACTTCAGACGAATCGTGTAATTAAACTTTGAAGGAAGAAAGAGGTGGCGCATTTGTCTTCACAAACTGATTAAGTAAAGATAGAACTGTGTACGGGCTATTCCATCTGAAATCGACCGAAATATAGAGAAAATTGACCTTGCAATTTTTAAATACAATGAAACTTTTTCTGTCCGTTGACAACTGTGATACAATGCTTTGTGCAAAGTTTGAGGCATCAGAACTTCATAGTGTTTAAATTACAAATATTTAAATTTATCGTGTTTTCATAAAATTGGCAACTTTAAACTGTTGTGGCTCCGAAACCCTTTCACCCAATGATCAAAGTCATGGTTTATTTTGATGCTGAGAAATTAAAGTTTATATTGACATGTAAACAGTTTTTCTTACTTTTTATGGAAATGGAGAAATTTAGATTTTTCCTCATTAAGACGCCTTTGCTTAGGAAAAATATTTTAAAATATATAGTTAGATTCCGCATTGAAAGTACAAATAAACACGTATTTTTTACTGATGGTACGTTGATAAGAAAGTATTGAAAATATCAAATAAAGAAAATAAATAGTATGCGTGTGAACTAACCAGCTGACTGTGAGACGGGTGCTAGCCGAGATAAGCAACGCCAGGAGACAAACACGTGATGTTTCGTCTAGTAGCACATAGCTGGGCTAGCTTTATCACAAGTTTTCATAAACACAGGAGTAAAATGATGCCCAACGCTCGCTTATCTTCAGCACTCGGCCAGTGCGTGCAGTACTGCGCCGTTCAAGTCCAGGCGTGTGAAGATAATTTATTTAATACCCTCGAAACTTATTGCCGAGCCACTAAGCAAACAATGCCGAATCCCTCCTAATAATGCAAGGTTTTTTCTCAATATTTTTTACATTTTTACAAATGGGCAAAAAGCCTAAAAGTAAGTAAAATCAGATTATCTCTCTCAGTATACAACAAAATAAGGATTACTTCTTAACATAACCTACCAAATGTCAGCTTCAAAATGAGCTCCCGTTCAATGTTCTGCAGTAAATGGTTCCAGAGTTCTGAGCGCTGAAAGAGGCTTGTTTTTATAAAATACGCTAAATTTGTCGCTCAATAGTACGAAAACTGTTTGACTATCGATAGTATATTTTTGAAAATGCACTGTCCTCAGCATCTTATATAAATAGGGAAAAAATTAGAGTATTAAAAAAATGCGAGGTTTTTTACTGATCGATTTCATATGGAATAGTCCGTACATCTCACAAAACAATAAAATTTCCAGAGAAAATAGGAACTGGTAGATCAGGATTAGCCAGGACGGGTGACTACGCGGTCTAAGGAGCGGTCCGAAGGTTCGTGGATTCGAATCTCATCTCGAGTATGGATAGATGTCCCTTGTTAATGTTTTGTCCTGTGTGTGTCCCTGTGGAGGCCCCTACGCTCTGCTGAACCCAGGCTAGGGGAAGCTAAAAAAAGTGTCAATATCTAGTGTGTATGCGTGTGTGTGCGTGCGTGCGTGCGCGATCCAGAGTTGCGCTCGGACGCGGGTTCCATTCCCGCTTGGGCTGATTACCTGGTGGGTTTTTTCCAGGTTTTCTCCAACAGTAAGGCGAATGTCAGGTAATCTATGGCAAATCCTCGGCCTCATCTCGCCAAATACCATCTCGCTATTACCACTCCTATCGACGCTAAATAACCTCGCAGTTGACGCAGCGTCGTTAAATAACCAAGTAAAAAGAAAAAGATTCGTGGATCGTATGCGAATAATACGATAAAGGCGGAAAATAAGAAAGCTTGGAGAATGCTGGCTTTGCAGTGAAAGACTTGGCCTTGGGCAGGAAACTATGAGTAAGAATCGAAATGCCTAAATAAACAAAACATGCGAGTAGAGCCGAAGAAGTGGATGGCTCTATGGGACACGCTGTATAGCTGATTCAAACTGCAACAGTCTATTACTTACTTACAAATGGCTTTTAAGGAACCCGGAGGTTCATTGCCGCCCTCACATAAGCCCGCCATCGGTCCCTATCCTGTGCAAGATTAATCCAGTCTCTATCATCATATCCCACCTCACTCAAATCCATTTTAATATTATCCTCCCATCTACGTCTCGGCCTCCCCAAAGGTCGTTTTCCTCTCGGTGTCCCAAATAACACTCTGTATGCATTTTGGATTCTCCCATACGTGCTACATGCCCTGCCCATCTCAAACGTCTGGATTTAAAGTTCTAATTATGTCAGGTGAAGAATACAATGCGTGCAGTTCTACGTTGTGTAACTTTCTTCATTCTCCTATAACTTCATCCCACTTGGCCCCAAATATTTTCCTAAGAACTTTATTCTCAAATACCCTTAATCTCTGTTCCTCTCTCAAAGTGAGAGTCCAAGTTTCACAACCATACAGAATAACCGATAATATAACTTTTTATAAATTGTAATTTTCAGGTTTTTGACAGCAGACTAGATGACAAAAGTTTCTCAACCGGCATTTCCCCATATTTATTCTGCGTTTAATTTTCTCCCGAGTGACATTTATATTTGTTACTGTTGCTCCAAGATATTTGAATTTTTCCACCTCTTCGAATGATAAAGCTCTAATTTTTATGTTTCCATTTCGAAATATTCTGGTCATAGACATAATCATGTCTTTATCTTACTTCCAAACCTATCGCTTCAGAGGTGGAAAGAGAAAAGATGATGGATTTCGTGATAACAATAATGATGATAAGGATGATGATGATGATGATGATGATGGCTAAGAGGGATGAAATTACAGGAGAATGGAGAAGTTACATAACACAGAACTGCACGCATTGTATTCTTCACCTGACATAATTACGAACATTAAATCCAAACGATTGAGATGGGTGGGGCATGTAGCACGTATGGAGCGAATCCAGAAATGCATATAGAGTGTTAGTTGGGAGACCGGAGGGTAAAAGACCTTTGGGGATTCCGAGACGTAGATGGGAGGATAATATAAAATGGATTTGAGGGAGGTGGGATATGATGATAGAGACTGGATCAATCTTCCTCAAGATAGGGACCGATGGCGGGCTTATGTGAGGGCGGCAGTGAACCTCCGGGTTCCTTAAAAGCAAGTAAGTACAGTGGAACTCCACAAATAGACACAGCAATGGTCCGTGTGCGAGACGAGGTACGAACGCTGTCTTTCTACGGAGTACTGCGGACATTGTAAACATAAGGGCTGTACAATGTTTTTATGGCGTGCGGACCGAAACATAAATAATTAACGTATATACTTTTAAATAATATATTATTGTAGTATATGCAAAATGTATAACAAAACAAATCCGTGATTAAGTATAATATATACGTGATACATCTGAAACATAAAACAAACTTCTGGAGGAAAAACTCTCTAAGTATATCTACATACGGGGCTTTCACTTCAAAACTTCCCACTCTAAATAATTACTTACTTACAAATGGCTTTTAAGGAACCCGAAGGTTCATTGCCGCCCTCACATAAGCCCGCCAGCGGTCCCTATCCTGTGCAAGATTAATCCAGTCTCTATCATCATACCCCACCTCCCTCATATCCATTTTAATATTATCCTCCCATCTACGTCTCGGCCTCCCTAAAGGTCTATTTCCCTCCGGTCTCCCAACTATCACTCTATATGCATTTCTGGATTCGCCCATACGTGCTACATGCCCTGCCCATCTCAAACGTCTCGATTTTATGTTCCTAATTATGTCAGGTGAAGAATGCAATGCGTGCAGTTCTGTGTTGTGTAACTTTCTCCATTCTCCTGTAACTTCATCCCGCTTAGCCCCAAATATTTTCCTTAGCACCTTATTCTCAAACACCCTGAACCTATGTTCCTCTCTCAGAGTGAGAGTCTAAGTTTCACAACCATACAGAAGAACCGGTAATATAACTGTTTTATAAATTCTAACTTTCAGATTTTTGGACAGCAGACTGGATGATAAGAGCTTCTCAACCGAATAATAATACGCATTTCCCATATTTATTCTGCGTTTAATTTCCTCCCGAGTGCAATTTTAATACTATCTCTGATATTTTCCCACACGCTATTAACATCTAATTCTTTCTCAACTTCGTCGGAACTTTCTAAAGTGGCAAACCTATTCGAAATTTCGACCTGATAATTTTGCTTAGCTTCCTCGTCCTTTAATTTCAAAATATTGAATTTAGTAATATTAACTTGTTGCTCTACTCGCTTGGCTACTGATAATCTTTCTCTTAATTCTCCAATCACCAAATAATGGTCAGAATTACAGTCTGCACCCCTGAAAGTTCGAATATCTACTATACTAGTATGTCTCCGTTTATCTATCAAGATGTGATCTATTTGGTTGTGTGTCAATCCATCTGGAGAAGTCCAAGTATATTTATGTATATCCTTATGGGGGAATCTTGTACTTTTGACAATTAAATTTTTCGATGTGGCAAAGTTGACTTATCTAACTCCATTGTCACTACTAATTGCGTGTAGGCTCTCTTTTCCAATAGTTGGTCTAAAAATATCCTCCCGTCCTACTTTAGCATTGAAATCCCCAATAAAATTTTCATGTGATATCTAGAGAACTGATCAAAAGTATGTTCCAATTCCTCATAGAAGCTATTCTTTATATGGTCGTCTTTCTCTTCTGTAGGGGCGTGAGCATTTATAACTATGATGTCGCACCATCTACCCTTAAGTACTAAATATGATAACCTGTCACTGATAAATTCGACCTTTTTACTGCTGATTTTATTCTTTTATGAACAAAGAATCCTGTTCCTAATTGGTGATTATTGTTTCCTTCCCCATAATACAACAAGTAATCTCCTATTTGTGATATGCCATTCCCATCTAACCTAACCTCTTGTACTCCTACGAAGTCTATTCTATATCTAGCTAGATCTTTTGCTACTAATGTTACCCCTCCTGTTCTATAAAGACTAGTTACGTTGTGCCAGAGAATCAGTCCTATTCCGATGCTTATTATAGGGATACGTAACAAGCTGTTTTTTACGGTGATGGGTTGTTAGCCCTTCGCCCAACCCCAAGCTGGAGGACCACCCCTTATCGGCTGTCCACGACTGCTTATTCAATATATTCGCAGCTACCCTCCATATCTGGAGGCCGTCTCCTCTATCCGCAACCTGAGGACGCGCCATGCCGTGGTGATAGGGACCCACAATACATGGTCTAAATAATTAGTTAATTAAATTTAATTCAATTTAAACCAAAAAAAACACGTAAATTTTTGATATCAAGGGCGAAGTCTTAAACAAGACTTAATACTCGTATTATTGCATTTTAGATTTCACCTCCTACCCCCAGCCACTCCCACTTTCGAATTTCAAATGGCACCCCTATATTTTTATACTTAAATATGAAAGAGCATTCAATTGTTTATACACCTCATTCATTTTGTTTTCGCATCTTTTCTATCGTCGCCTGGCAACCTGCATTTTTGTTATTGTTGATTAGAGCCAAAGAGAATAAAGCTACAAAAACTTATTCAGCATTTCTTGTAATAGTTGTGTTTGTGTATTGAATTATTTTAAAATGGTGTATACCCTTCAAGAGAGAACATAAATCATCCCAATTGATTAAATTTAGAAATACACAAAATAAGCTGTGTTTTCATCCTACAATCAACTGATAATAACAAAGCTTCTTATAATCACTACAGAATGGCTCGTAATTGGATTAATTTTGTTTTATCCCATGCACTGTTCTGATCGAAATGTCAAATTCTTGAGGGATGGCTCTGATTGATTCACCTTTTTAAACCGTTCCAATATTTGTAACTTCTGCTTCAACATAAGTACACATTTTCTGTTCCCTGCCTTGCTGCCAACGTGTACGAGTATCTGCACACTACTGCACTGGTTCAACTGGTTAGCCCTGTGCAGCGAGGGACAGGATGCGTTGACTTACCTTGTATCGTCAAGTATACGAGAGTGAGCGTCTATTTGTGGAGTTCCACTGTAAGTAAATAATACTTTGACGTGAAAAGCTCCGACTACCTAGTTCCCTGAATGATGCCTTGCAATTCTGTCTTTCTCGATACATTTTCTTTCTTGCTCCCTGTTCCCATTCTCCCAATTAGGAGTTACAGTAAGTCCCCTGGGATAAACGTATTATACACCGGGACGGAATGTTCATTTCATACACTTCGGACAGATAATCCGGGAATAACGGGAAGGCTCTATATTTCTTAAGAAGTGCTGGGGCTGGTACGTGACATGGAAGGAGATCTAGCAGCCGTCCTTTACGTGAAAACGATTTCATCTCGTCTCCTGTCCTTCGGCTGCTAAGATCAACACTTCCTCTTTCTCTCTTTTGATACAAAATAGCCTGCGTGTTTATCGCTATTTATTATGTGCGAAAGCAGGTACAGTAAAGCCTAGCTTTGGCATGTTAGTCTGTCGGTACCTGTTTCGAATTTTGACCTTGATACTTAAGAATTTTTTTTTACCCGCGAAGGTAACGGATATGTTTTTTATTTAAGCTGGTTTTTGAATAGAAGAAAAACATTACAAGTTATGTTCCTACGGTTCTCCCCTAATTAATTATGCGGCCGGGAGGAAAAAGGTCTTAAGTAAAAATTTTATACTTTTCAGGAGAGCAGTAGAAAGATTGAAATTGGTGTCAATTATTATTATTAGTATTATTATTATTATTATTATTATTATTATTATTATTATTATCATTATTATTATTATTATTGTTGTTGTTGTTAATGGTATTGTTTAGGAACGAAAGTACTAGCATTGAAACGTTCACTTTATATTTTCACTAGTGGCTTGTGCAGCAAATGCTGCTACAAACTAAGTTCGTTAGACGTTCAAATAAAAATTTTTCAGATTTATTTTCAATGAAGAATACTTGTCTTTTTGATAGTTATTTGCTTCCATAATAATGAAACATACTCCCTCTGAATGGATTTTTTAGGCCAAATACTTTTTCTTGAACCTATCCAACTTCAGTTTTGAGTTTCAACACGAAAACGCAAGTATCAATGTCAGGACGATAGCAGTAGCTATTTCAGGTCATTGTGGATTGTAGGCAGCTTTCGAACAATAGCATTTTCGTATAGCTGAAATGTAGAGCGTAAAATCATTTTATCTTACTAAGAGATCTTGCTGAAATGATCTGGAGACTACAAAATTTTCTAGGCCTCTTATTTTATCAGTAAGTAATACCTTTTTATCTTTCCTTAGGAACTGTAATTTTTGCGCTTTCTCGAGCCAATACTGAAGACAATGACACATATCAATATCTACACTACACCGCCATTAAGTATATGAAAAGACCCAACCCCACTGGGTTAATAAGTATAAAAATATTTTATTTTTAATAACAATATTATTATCTTACTTAAGTTTTGTAGTTATATATAGCAGTCACTCAGTAAATTATAGAAATGAAGATCTAAATTAAGATATTCTCTACATTTACTTACATAACCTCAAAACGTTTCACTTTCATCTCATCAATATAGCATCAATATTATGTACAATTAATGAAAAATAGACGCATCATGATATTAACTATAATATTATTTAATTTCTAATGGTAATAATATCATCAAACCACCTCAAGTTTCGTAGATTTGAATATCCAATACACAGCTGTACTCAGAAAATTATACACTGCAGAATCAGTTTTTAATAAATTGAATTGAGCTCTAAATATGTCGGCAATCCTGCAGTCATGGCCTTCGTGTAATAGCCTATTGTTTATTGTAGTGTGTGTTTTGTTCTGAAATTCAATCAAGTCGGCCGTGATTCAATAAAATTAGATCTCTAAACTGACAACAGTTGGATTTTGGAAAATAGGAAAATTATGTAGGAAAATTGACATTTCACTGAAAACTACTACTTTTCCGAAAAACTTTGGATGCCAGGCATGAAAATGAGGGGGACTCATCCGTTTTCCCGTAATTTCCATTACCAGTTCAAATTATATATATATAGATATTTTGACAATATGTTCTTTTATTGTGTCGGTCTCTAGTAATATAATATTATTCTCGTCAGTTCTCCATTAATTATGTCGTAACGTCCGGTGTAGAAATTCAGCAATTTGGTTGGACGAGAATTTTGATGGATTTGTACACAGCCGCGCTTCTTCCCGAGTTTGCAGTTCACAATTAATTCCTACCCGCCCCCGCGGTGGAAGGTCGTTAGAAATGCTGGAATTTTACATCCCAGCGCTAGACTCTGCTAAATTACTGAAGTTGAAAAATGTTCAGGGTATTAATAATACTAAAATTTTCTTCAGCCTCGTAGTGCTTGTTAAGTAGATATTTCCACCGTTTTAATAGTTCATCGCTCTCCAGTGCTAATAGAATATTCTTGCTCCATATGGGTCACAATTTTAGAGAAGATGGGAGAAGTCTGCTCAAAGCTGGAATGGTAGTGAAATGATTGACTCCTCAGCGATCTGACAGAATTCAATTATCAGCCCTGGATGTGAAGTTTTCTCCTCGTTGTAGGGTCCATCAGATGGGGATGTGGGGGCGTGAAGTACGTTCGTAGTTCACCGCTGAAGGAGATGTATAGACGGCACCAATTCTAAGCCTTCCATTACTTTATTTACTCTCTATCCGCTATTTCTCGGAGCGATAACATGTGGGAAGGTTGCCTCAGAGTCTCTTCAACTTCAAAATAAGTGATTTCAATGAAAGAGTGAAGTAGAGTACAGGAACATCACAACAAAAAATAAACGGTGTCATTTAATGACAAACTTTCTCATTACGTGTCTTATTAGAAACGACTACTTTTTTTACATTCTTATATGATGAAGTATAAAGTGAAATTATTATCATAATTATTGCTACATATGGAAAGAGGCAATAAAAGAGGGAACTAAGGAATGGAGTGAAGCGGAGGAATAGTAAATGGAGGAAAGAACAGTAGGGATACCTCTGACTGAGGTTGTGGCTGATTATATATATATTCGTCGTTGTTCCTGCAATAACTCCTATGTGACATATTTATCGATTTTCAGATTTTTGCACTGTTAAATAACTTAAATAATGATACAGCAAATAATAAAATCTCCTTTATGTAATTACATTTCTTTGTTTCGAAAATGTAAGAATTCACCGTCTCCTATGTACGGCTGCCATAGGATGAATAAATGAAAAATGAATAAATGTGTATTTTTTCTATCTATCTATCTATCTATCTATCTATCTAAATTTTATCTTTTCTATCTATCATCTATCTAGTTCTATTGCATCTAATCTATCTATCTATGTATCTATCTATCTCTCTATCTATCTATCTATCTATCTATCTATCTATCTATCTATCTATCTATCTATCCATCCATCCATCCATCTATCCATCTATCTCTATCCATCCATCCATCTCCATCCATCCATCTATCCATCTATCTATCTATCTATCTATCTATCTATCTCTATCTATCTATCTATCTATCTATCTATCTATCTGTCTGTCTGTCTGTCTGTCTGTCTGTCTGTCTGTCTGTCTGTCTGTCTGTCTATCTATCTATCTATCTGTCTGTCTGTCTGTATGTATGTATGAATGTATGAATGTATGTCTGTCTGTCTGTCTGCCTATTTATCTATTTATTTATTTATTTATTTTTCGGGCAGTACATCTCACTTGACGATATGTCGGAGGAAAAACAATTGTTTGTCTGCATCTGAAGTCTGATTAGTGGAATATGTAGCTAATCGGCGATGTATGCATTGGAGGGGGAAAGGAACTGGCCAACTTACCCCATTATCTCTTGGCCTAGTTGCCTCATAAGTGATGTCTTATTGGTGAGATTCAAACCTGTCTTCGGACAACAATAGTAGGGAAAAATAGGTGATTTATTGCATTTTTAAGCTCCCAGGGTTTGGCCCATCGTTAAGTTAAACCTTACGTATGTAGGAACCTCCAGAAACGGGGTTTGAATACTCAACTATGACTTTTGTATGACATTAAAGGTGTTCTCTTTCATATTGAATAATGTAGTTGACCTTGAAACATTTTGTACTTGTAATCCATTTGTTATTCAAGGAAATGAAACTTTAAACTACAGAAACAAATAGAAAAACGAATACATGAAACTCTCGAGTTACAACCCTCAAAGCAAGAGGTTTAGCTTCAGAGTTAATGCTTGTTGACATTTTGTCCGATGGGAACTATTTTGCTTGGCTGGGAACTCTATTGCTGTTGGTATGGCTTTTATAGCGAAGTTGCTGAAACAAGCAATTTGTTCCAGGCTGCGCCGTTAAGCGTAGCTGTCGTGTTGTGTTTTGGAGACGCCAGTCTTCATTATGAAGATGTTTTGCAGCCTGCTGGGGGGAAGATAGGTCGCTGTCACTTGTAAAGTGAGGAAAATTCGTTACCTCCGCTTTTTCATATCATTTCTGTCTTTTTTTTATGTGTGTGATGTATAGGGAATCGGTCTTTCTATATGCTTACATACAATGTCATAAAGTTTGAAATCGGAGTTGTTTGAATTTATATACAGGGACATCATTTTATTTTTACTTCAATTTTTATTGTGCCTGAGTTTTTGAATGTACTTCACTCCCACAGTAATTTATTTTCAGTGTTTGATCCATCAACAAGTATAATAAATTTATCATTAAATTGAATCAGTACTGTATTAGGATTATTCATCATCCCAATAAGATTTTGATTAATTTCATCACGACACCCTTCTACTAATGAAGTTCAACCGTCCTCCACACAGATCCAAGACTGCATATACAGTCATAATAGCCTTACGGTCATAGTAAACAGTACATTCCAAAAATATGTTCGCGTTTTCCAGTGACGAAAGAGCTTTCAATATTGAATCATTTTCGCACAGGCACTGTCGTCCAGCTTTTATTCGCCAGCTAGTGGCTAGGCTGTCTTAGCTCTTTTCTGAGAATATTAATTTCTGTTAGGAATTGGACGTCTACGTAATATTATACAACTTTTTAAAATAACTTAAATAAAAGGGCCTCGTTAAGTAATTAAATATCACGTGATTTCCTCCCTTTCTACGACCCTACGACATAACCATTTGGACGGACAGTAGATAGTATGTCTGAGTAATTTTATCTTTTCGGGTCGGGCAGAAGTGAAGATTGAATTTACAGTACGTAAGGTACTCTGTTATAGAGTAGGTACAGAATTATTTCAACATGAGTTACTAGTACGAAGGCCGAAACTGGTAATTGGAATTAGGTACAATAGTCTATAGTGCGATAATATGCACAAAAGAACTGAAGCCTGTATCGAAATGAACGGCCACCATTTTAAAAATGTGTTTAAATATCCATATTATGATTATTTTCAATTTAACTTCATTCTCTATATTGTACGCTAATGTGCTTTAGACAGTATAATAAACACTGCATAATGAATACGTCCGAATGAATAGCTCATTTCGTGAGTAAAACACTTAGTGTTAATACAGTACTGTATTTTGATTAAACAAAAACCTAATGAAAATTATCAAACTTAAAATCGCGATATTTCCTTCTTTACGTAAATGGATGAACTACTTTTCTTCCCTCCTATACATAGTAAAGTGATCTGTTTGTATTTTACGCCAGTATCCTCGACTCCCAGTCGTGGAAGGGGTTCTGAACCTTTAATCCAAAGGTATAGCCAGGTCAATATAAAAAATGTTAGTAAAAATAAAATGATGTCTCTGAATATGCTTACGTACAATGCCATAATGTTTGATATCGGAGTTGTTTGAGTTTAGATATAAGCTTCTAAGAATCGATATAAGTTGGAGGTTCGATTATCGTCTTCGATTCTCGTTGTTTCTATTAACAGTCCTCCGTTATTTAATATCGTTAAATTCTGTTATTGTCGTCGAAATTGTACTAATCTTTGTTTTTGCTATATCGTGTAGCTATCATTACATTTATACAGAGTGTCCCAAATTGATGTATACACTCTTTGAAATACTATTTCACAACAAATAAATGAGATATAAATACGATTTTTTGTGGTTTATGATTCAGAAGGCAGTGGAAAGCATGTTCATCTGTTTATAAACAAACATGACGGTGCAATTATCGTTCGATGAACGTAAGTGGATACTGAAATGTTATTGAAAAATGGAGAATGTTGTTGAGGTTCAACAACGTTGGAGGGTTGAATTTGGAACACAACTACCAGTGAGGTTAACTATCACAAGAATCCGAGACAAGTTTGAAGTCGACGGAACGGTGCGAGATGTGTTGAAAGGGCGGTGCGGAAGAAAGAGAAGTTCCACCGATAGTGAGAGTGTTGATGTAGTCATGCAGGCTTTTGCACAATCCCCAAAGAAGTCAATGAGGCAATGTTCTCGTGAGATCAGCAAATCCAGTGTTCATCGAATTTTGCGAGCTCAAAAATGGAAGCCTTACATTACGAGACTTGTCCACGCATTAAATGAGGAGTCCACAACTGTGGAGTAACGGCTAACGCGTCTGGACGCGAAACCAAGTGGCCCGGGTTCGATTCCCGGTCGGGGAAAGTTACCTGGTTGAGGTTTTTTCCGGGGTTTTCCCTCAACCCAATATGAGCAAATGATGGGTAACTTTAGGTGCTGGACCCCGGACTCATTTCACCGGCATTATTACCTTCATCTCATTCAGACGCTAAATAACCTAAGATGTTGATAAAGCGTCGTAAAATAACCTACCAAAATAAAAAAAAATTAAATGAGGACGACTCAGAGATGGATATGATGAAGAGGAAGTGCTACCGGAGTTCCCTCCTCGATCTCCGGATTTAATCCCTCCAGACTTCTACCTATGGGGAGGTCTAAAGGTAATGAACCTCCGGGTTCCTTAAAAGCCATAAGTAAGTAAGACGGTTAATTGAAAACATCACGAAATACCCACCGAATTGAGAACTTATTTCACAAATTGTCCAACAAAATGCTGACAGGTTTAACACCAAAATCACTCATCTTATTTCATAAAAAGTACTGTCCCTATTGATTATTTAGTACTCTACGTAATAGTCGTTTGATATGTGTTAATAGAAGTTTTATTCAATTTTTTTTTAGTTTCCTGATGTACTTCGTCTCGTCTTCACATCACCATTGCATTAACATACGATTTATCTTCTCTAGTCTTCAACAGCAAGCCATCAGTTTGTTAAATTTCATGTATTTTATCACTGTCAAAACTGTAGACATGATATATTTTGTCATTTAAGACACAATTACTCTACTATTACAATGACGTGAACAGTATTTATAGTCAGTAGCATCCAGTTAGGAACATAGTAGCCGGAACGAGTGGTTACGAAATGGGAGGGTGCGATGTCTATCACTGGTAAGATTTCCCTCTCTGCTAGAACAGTTTTATTGTCCACTTGACCTCCAGTGACGTAAACAACAGGATTCATTCCCGCAGTAAAGCAATTCGAGCGTAGTACATGCCTCTTCCTAGTTCAGTGTTGTAGAAGAAGGAATCGTCATGAATTATACAGAAGGTGCTTCTGTTTTCCCTTTCGTGGATACGGTTTCTATTAATTATGCTACAATAATGTTTATTATAGGGAAAAAGTAATAATTCTCTTAACAATGACTATTTCGCTCATACAGGCAGTAACCAATCCAGTATAAGAATTCGTTAAGTCCCAAACTACCCTATTACAGTCATGAAATTGCTTGTAAAACACCTTTCAGGTTCCGCATCTTCGGCTTCCCACAACATAATAGTTACAATATTTATTATATTATATTATATTATATTATATTATATTATATTATATTATATTATATTATATTATATTATATTATATTATATTATATTTTATGCTGGACCATGCCGAAATGTAGTAATTATACACCTAGTAGTAGCCCTTTAATGCACGTCATGAAATTACACCTATTCATTAAAGTTCAGGTGTTCAGCCAATGACAAATCACCTTTGTACCATTATAAAACCGCAAGTATCGATTATTCTCGGATATGCAATCGAAAGACAATTAGCGAAAAGTCACGGAGGCTGGAAATCCAATACTGTCGCAGAAGGTTATGTTCTGTTACTATAATAATTAGCGTTAATTGTAAATAATATTCAAATAAATTCAATTTGTCATCTCGTTTTTCAATTCTAAGTTAATTTCCAGGTTATATCAAGGCTAATGTTAATCTTATTCTCTACGTTGTATCAAGGTCGATGACATTCGGCGTCGGAAAAAAATCAATACTCTCGCGTCTGCGCACATCTTACAATTCAGGTCAGTTCGCTACTCACTTACAGAACCATAACATGACGTACTTTTGAATAATTTCAAGTTAGAAATATGGTCGAGCATATAAAGTCGTATGAAACTTGCCTATAATGGTAATTAAGACGCTCGTATGAAAATTATGAAACTCGCTTGTGCTCGTTTCATAAACAAACATACTTGCGTCTTAATTACTATCATTATAGACTCGTTGCATAATGTACTAATATTATATTATATTATATTATATTATATTATATTATATTATATTATATTATATTGCAAGTGTGCTGTTGTTAGTTTTACCCTTCATATGTAACGACCGTAAACTGGAGGTCCCTTTGGAGTCGTTATAAGCGGTTTCGGCTGTATTATTATTATTATTATTATTATTATTATTATTATTATTATTATTGTTGTTTCATTATGGTCTGTGGAAAATGGTATGAAAATTAATGAAACAAAAACTTTTGTCGTTTTCTTCTCACGAAAAACTACTTCCTTAAAATTCAGTTAATATTCTCTTAATAACGTCAGCATAATTAGAAAAAATTGTATTAGAGATCTTGGTGTTTTACATGATTTCCGTCTTTTGCTACAATAAAGATACCATCAGGATGCACAGCATGTTGCAGAATTTCATTTTCGCCCAAAACTGACATATCAGTAGGGGGCATTTGTTGATGACCTAAAAATCTACTTAAAATGATCATTACAATGCCCTTAAACTAATGGAACAATGACATGAAATTAAAAGAAAATGACATTTAAATATTATTCACCGTACTCGCACCACAACTTCTTAAAAATTAGTCACCTTTTTCAATGATTGCCCTGCAAATCTCGGAGAGAGGAGGCAACTTGCTTGAATTTAGCTAAGATAAAGGAAAAGAACATGCAACAAAATGAAAGTCTTAAGGGAAAACTATAGATTTTAATGAGGATTTACAATGTGTTTCAATCTGGGGTGGTCCATGTCAGTCCCTTCATTCTCTGTCTCCTCCTTCAGCGCTCCACTTTTGTTACCAGATGTTCCAGATGAGGGATTTTGAATGAAAAATCAGATTGTGGGCGCAGCGTGTATTCTTGCAATCTTTGTATTAAAAATATTGTCTACTACAGTAGACATTCCTTCCGAACCATGTTGAGGACACAACGTCCTGTCCAGGACACAGTGAAAGTTTTCCCCCTTCCAAACATAAATTCCAACATCCTCGTACTGACGAAAGAACAGCAGCGGTCAAAGCCCTCACTTAAACTAAGCTGTTGTCAAGCATTTTATATTACTTCCGTTGTGTGAAGGGAAGCCTTCAGTGGAATGAGGGATGGACTTTAGAGTCTGTTCCAAACTATAAAACTCAAACTTCACTGTTATTCACTTATTCAGTAGGTAATTACTACTGACCTGTTTCGTTAGAAAATGATTTAACATATCCATCGGTAAAAAAGAAAGTAAAATGCATTTCAAATGATCTAAACGTTCTTCAAAGTATTAAAAATGACGAAAAAATGCCGAAAAAAATATAAAAATGACCTATTAGTTCAAAAACGTCAAAAAATGCAATATAAGAAATTATTTTTTTTATGTTGATATTAACATAGGAAAGATTTCTATATTAATAGACATCGTCCTAATGTGAAAAATAAGATGACTTTTCATCAACATCCGCCCCATACGTACCACATTTTGCCTTGAAACCACAGAATTAATAATAGTAACTGAATCTTAGTACTTATGCGTGTTGGTTGATGGCCCTGTGAGGCTTCATGCTCGAGCGAGTGGACATTTCAAACGCTCAGCCCCACTCGTGTTAGCAGAATTAAAATTTGTGCCCCTGTTTTCAGTGCGGCACTTGAACAAATGATGATGAAACTTTTATATTTCGGGGAAATAACAAAAACCGGCAATCACGGCTTTATCCCGCAGTCTCTCTCTCTCGTATTTCATATACAGCAGCTTAACTCGAGCAGCAATTTAACGACACACATGCGAGAAAATGGAAAACTATGATTTATGGCCGGTGTTCACTGTGGGATTGTCGCGCGGCTCCGATAACATATCGACACGACCAATAGACTTCAGTGCCGTGATTTGGACGTGCTCTGCATCCTGACAGCTCGTTAGTATCCTGGATTATACTTATTTATTTCCGCTGCACCGTGCTTTGCGAATTCCGAGGCTACGAACGATACATGTGTGCCCATAACCTAAAATTCCAAGTCGATGCAACGCATAATTTAATCATTTTGAGTGACGCAGTCTTAGTTTAGCCAGCTGACGCCTTCTCAACAAAGTGACTAGCACTGATAGTTACACAGCATTTGCTCATATTGGGTTGAGGGAAAACCCCGAAAAAAAAAACCCCAACCAGTAACTTGCCCGTACCGGGAATCGAACCCGGGCCACCTGGTTTCGCTGCCAGACGCGCTAGCCCTTACTTCACAGGTCTGGACAATAATAATGATGATGAAGACGATAATAATAATAATAATAATAATAATAATAATATAACAGTGAAGAAAATAATACAATAATAGTAATACCAATTAAATAATAATAACAATAACAATAATATTGATAAAGTAAATATAAAAACCACTTAGAGACAGTTAACATAATTTATGGCAGTGGGGGGGGGGAATGAAGCCGAAAATATATCCGATCATCCTCTTTCAGTCTTCTAAGACAACCAGAGGAAATTAATGCTGAAAAAAGTCCATGAATCAAACTATTCCTTATTTCCAGGACAAATACAATATTAATATTAAAATATTTTATTGATCAAATTTCAGTTATAGGTCTCCCCTTAAATGCTGTCCGTCAGTAGTAGATTTGGGACGAAAGGTAGAGAATTCTAGCGGTATAAAAGGGGAATATGTACTGCCAACCAGATTTGGGACGAAAGGTGGAGAATTCTAGCGGTATAAAAGGGGAATATGTACTGCCAACCAGATTTGGGACGAAAGGTGGAGAATTCTAGCGATATAAAAGGGGAATATGTACTGCCAACCAGATTTGGGACGAAATGTGGAGAATTCTAGCGGTATAAAAGGGGAATATGTACTGCCAACCTAACAGTGCAAATGAAAAAGGACACTCAGATTACTGGCATCTTGGAGGGAACACGTCATTATGTTACTTTGTACAATAATTATTTCAGTTTTACAAGTAGTAATGTTTCCCATTTGTCAACTGACTTCTGTGTCACTCTGTATAAATTAAATATTACCGCGAATGTGATATAGGTTAAGTGAAAGTATTAACGCTATTAGTTCAAAAACATGGATTACAAATGACCAGAAATACGGACATTAATATTGATTTTTTAGGTATTTATCCATTGCAGTGTTTCTGTGGAATGTACAGGTCAAAACTTGTGATTGTGATCATGTTTTACAACAATACAAGTAAATAAAAGTATGACGCGTATTGGCGTTATTATCTGCAAAAGTGGTGCAAAATGATAAGGGACAACGTCTTCACATAGTGAACAGAGTCTAGTTTTCTTTGTGGTACTCATGTAGCAGGTTTCGTGGTACCCAAGTCCGGTCGATTATCTTTGAGCGTATTTCGAATCTCAGCGCTGAGCAATCTGATGGCATCACGGTGTTTCGAATTTCAACGATGACGTCACTGATGCTCCACCGGTGTCACACCGGTTCCATCAGCTTGCAGAGGTGGTGGCAGTCTCCATCAGCCGCCATCAGTGAATCTGATTGGTACTTGTATAGGGCGGGAATTAGCAGACGAATGACATCGTGCACTGTTGTGTCATGGCGGTGTGTTCCGCTGTATTGTTTGTATCGAGCACAACGTAAAAACAATATGTTAATGGCTTATGAGCGAACATGTCAACTGACCAGTTATTACTACCGGTTCAAGAAATAAATTGTTTATGCTCTCTTTTCTTTGAACGAGATGGCAGTACGGAAATTTCGAAAAATCTTGCTAGCGTAGCACAGACAACAACTTGTACAGCCGCCATGATAGCCGTCGAAACTTCCAGGAGTTTTGTTTCTATTTCGCTGCAGCGTGACGTCATTGTTGTCCACCGGTCCGGTGAGATTCGGAATACGCTGCTGAAGTTAGAGACACTTAAACTAA